>CABFOV010002746.1:54596-78238 GCA_902141375.1 Timema poppense
AACACAATATGGCCTTTACAATGAAAAGAAGAACACAGTTCACACTTTACACTGCTGCCAATGGACAAAGAGGTAATGGATGTCTCTTAAAGAAAATTGATCGTCACCGCCCAATCCCCCGACCTAGGTTTCATTCTATCGGAACTCATCAGGGAGGAGTGTGAAACGCGCAACGCAACTTCCTAAAAGAGAAAACCAAAAAACACAAAAGAGGAGAAAAAGGAAAATGGTAAAGAATATTAGAACACATAGATAGGAACTGCACAATGATGTAAGGTGATAGTGAAGGAAGTCAACTTTAAATAATAGGTTAGGAGATAGAAAAAAAAACCATTTCTCTTCATTTCTTCAAACACTTTTACACTTCTTCAAAACTTACACAGTAGCATTGTTTTGAATTTTCAGAAATATTATTTTTTCATTAATGTCTCTTCATATGAAAAATAAATATTTCCGAAAATTCAAAACAATGTGCAACTGTGGGAGTTTGAAAAAGTGTAAGAAGAAATAGAGAAGTACGTGTTTGTTTATATCTAGGCCTAACCTAACCATCCTTTCAGTTTGGCTTTCTTCATTATCACTTTACATTAATGTAGTGTGTCTCTACACTGTCTTGATAAAAAAGTTAATATAACTGACGTTTTAATAAGCTAATATTGCCCCGAAATGTGCTTAAGCACCTTAATTTACTGTATAAGAAAACATAAAAATCATAAACAGTTAGAAATTTGAAGTGTTTCGTATTTCATTTATTATTCCTTAGTTTAATAGTGCATCACATCTTCTGTTTCATTTCCATTCCTTTATGCGCAGTTGAACATGCGCGTTGCATGGGTTCTCATTAGACATTATTTTATTGAGAAATTTACTTAAATTCAATTTTTAATGCTTATAAAAGTTGATGCTCATACTTTAAAATTTAAAATTATGACTTTCTAGCAAACAACATGAAATAGTTAAATGCTTTTTACCATAATTTAATAAATGTGGTTAGTTTGGTCAAATACATTTTGGAATAAATAAGATCAATATTGATTTTAGACTGGTTAACCAACATAATTCTATAACTAAATAGTAACTAAATTGGTGCTAATTTTGTAGCTAAACGTATTCATTAATAGGAGTTTAAAATATCTTAAGTTTGAAAACATTTAATACAATAGTATATTCTTGATATTAGATTTTTAATTTAACATAAATTATTTTAGAAAGGGTCCAGGTAAAATGGTAAAAAGAATCGTTAAATTATTTAGTAATCTATTTGGCTATTTTTAATCACATTGCTTTGTCATGGCAAAACAAGTAAACAACTTCAATTAATTATAATTCAAAATGAACGGCAATATTCAATAAATTTGCCAGTCAAAATTGGTTTTAAAGCTCTTATTATGATATTAATGTGAAAATTGATATTAATTTTTAGCTATTTGTTAAGTAACCGAATAATTTATAAGTGGAAATGCCAATATTATCTCAATTAAATACCATATGCTTACTATTGCGTTTTAAAAATTGATTATTAATTACCTACATCAAATGAAAGCTCGATTCGAAGTTCAAAATCTGAGTACTCGCAGAGTCCTATTCAAAACAAATAATGTAACTAGAACTAAGTCTTAGTTACTAGAGAAGTTTTCATCATTCAACAATTAAGGTGACACCAATGAAGCCAAATTGTTTTTGAGTAGGCCTATTCTTCTTCATGAGGCGGATGCCATGTGGCAATGAAATATTATTAAAGTGTTCATAAATTATATGTATTTGTGGTTTAACTTTATGTGTTAATTTTCTACAATTCAATCAAATTTAATCACATATTTTAAAGATGTCCAAGGAAAAATTATTTTTCCCTTTTTGAGGTGTATTTTGTTACATATGCAAGAAAATAGAGCAAAGAGGGATAAAAACACATAAAGGGGAGGACATAATATGGCTTTTACACTGAAAAGAAGAACACAATTCACACTTTACCGCACTGCCACTGGAAGAGGTACTGGGCCTCCCTCTTGAAGAACCTTAATCATTAACAAATATAGGAAATGGTCAGTGGATGGGAATATATCCTGTAATTCTTTAAGATTGTATTCCTTCAAATCCAATGTCCATTTCCTGTGTTTTGTAATTGGTGTTATTGTTCCTTTTAGATGTTTTATTATTCTTTACCAATACTGGGTTTTCTTCTTTTTGTGTTGTGTGTTTGCTTTCTCATTTTGGAAGTTGCTTTGCGCATCTCACACTCCCTCCTGATGAGTCCCAATAGAATAAAACCTTGGCCGAGGGAGTGGGAGGTAATGGTCTTTTTTTTTTTGTCTTCAGGAGGCAGCCATTACCTCTTTGTCTAGTGGCAGCAACATAAAGTGTGAACTGTGTTCTTCTCATTGTAAGTGCCATATTGTATTAGTTCATTTTTATATGTTTCTATTAGGAGTGTTAGAAGTTCACTTTTTCAATTTAAAGTGAAGTTGAATCAAAATATATGGGAAACTTCGAATATTAAAAAAAAAAATAATAATGTTGGATAAAAATATTATACTTTGCATAGCTATATTAATTAAGGTATTAAATATAGTTCACAAAATTCTATATTCCAAACATAATAAATATATTTAGTCTATAATGATAGATTAAGTTACTATCACAAAATGTAATAAAATTATGTCAGATTTTTTTACACTAACACTAAATTGGGATGGAAATAGCTGCAGAATTTTTTTTAAATATGTGTTTTAGCTTTGAATATATTTTTTTGGCAAAGTTTCATAAATGTTGAATCCAGAATTTCACTATCAAATCAAAGTCAAAGTAAATGAATATCCTAAGTGAAGTCAAAGTTTTCTAAGTTTTGCACATCCCTAGTTTCTATCCCTCTTTCCTGTACCTTCTTTCATAGTTTGAAGATCAAAAATTTCATATAAAATTACAATAAATAATGTAAGCGTGAATAAAAATATAAATCCACAACCTAAAAAGTTATATATTTATTTTCATATCCTACATTTCTATCTCGCACGGTCGGAGGATCCTGTTCCGTGAATAGATGAGCACCTTAAAGTATCGTCCTTTGTGGTAGACCACTATGTGTTATGGAGTCTGAATAGTGGATGAGGTGATCCGTTTCAAGGCCGGGCACACGAGTTGTATTGAACACTCGTTCGTACTGCCAGGAGCAGAGGGGGACCATGCCTTGGATCATTATCTGAGGAAATATTTACATTTTATTCAAACAGAATAACAATTATTGCAAGGATTAAGTTTTATTCACATGTTCACCAAAAATAGAGAGCACAATCTCAATGAGTGGCACAGAAATTCCCGCGCAGTTTATTTTAACCCATGATGCTTTGAGATACAAATTATAAATAACTGATTACCGACTTATTTTATCTTATAGTGGATAAACCTATCTTTAAGAGTAGGAGTGTGTGAAGTCCAGTGTTTCAAGTAGAAGTGAAGTTGAATCAAATAATATGAGATGTTTTTAAAGTGGAATCGAAGTTGGAATATTTAAAAAGTTTAGCGTTAGATAGAAATTTTATACTTTCCATAACTATGTACATTTAGGTATTAAATATAATTTACAAAATGCTATATTATATACGTTACTAATAAATGTTGTCTTAAAATGATAAATTAACTTACTATCACAAAATGTAATATAATTATTCCAAATTTTTTACACTTGCACTAATTTGTGATAAAAATAACAGCAGAAAAATAAATAAAATAAACACAAATGTGTGTTTTAAATCTTTTTTTCCGCGTAACTTCCTAATTGTCGAATCATTAATTTTACTCTCGAAACGAAATCGAAGTGAACAAATATTTGAAGCAAAGTTGACATTTTTGAAACTTCGCACACCCCTTTTTAAGAGTAAATGTCACAATGGATGTTTTCAAATGCTTGTGTCGTGTCATGAAACAAATCAAAGAGAACAAGAACGACACCGGCGCTTTTCATTTGAGTTATTTCAAATCACCTCACAACACAGCAGTCACCCATTTTGGTGACTGCACGGTCTATGGCACTACTATAGCAGTAGACGAGACTGCTAATGATGGGAATATTAAGGTTTGAATCTCGGTCATATGGTTTTTACAAAATGGTTTTCCACTCTCTCTCAATGCAAATGTGGGTACACTTGCTATAAATATAACCTGCCTGATCCCTAAAACCATTGCTGTAATCAGTACATAAGCGTATAGCCCAAACGATTATTAAGATGCAGTGCTAAAAAGAAAGCAGCAGCCCTGCTTGTATCATGTTTTTCAAAGAACTAAGAAACTTGAAATTATTTCAAGCGCGCCAAGCTGACAACGCTGATGGGTCTGAAATCTTGTGATTGGCTAAGAGCTTTGGTTTGAAGCTCTACACCTGACCAATTCTCTGTATTGTTTTCTGACGAGCGCGTGGATCCACAATAAATTAAATGCTATAAGGTAGGAATACTCTTTTGATAAAATAATACCTTCATGGATTCAAGTGGATAAATCTTCAAAACATATTAATTTATTGGGAAAAATCAACAAATTTGGCCGTCAAATCAGAAATCAAGAATACCATGACTTCCAAGTTAATGAATCGCCATACTAAAATAATCCCTGAACTCTCAATAATTTATGAAGATTAAATGATATTTAGGTTATAGATACAGCCATGTATCTGACATATGCCAATTAGTTGAAAAATGACACTTGGACACAGGAATAGAACCCTGAATCTTTGGCTGTGTAAATATCTTAGCAATAAACCAATTACTTAAGTAGCGATAGAGTATTAATAGTCCGAGATAATCTCCCCTATGTTAGTCATAATTTAAGCATCTAAATAGCTTTTGGAGCATAAATTCTCAAGTTGGGAGACTCGTTTGTTTCCATGCAGCCTTGTGTGAGATAAGTTAGGCTTTATAAAATAGTTTTAATCATAACGTGAGTTGGACAATCCACCTGATTCCCTCTCACCAAGATCTGATGAACGCTTGAAAGATGTATCACTTCATTTTACTCTTATTATTATTGTTTGCTTTGAGTATTGTTAACTGTGTGCTTTTAATTACACTAGGCTAAGTGAATAGGATCTGTTTATCTTATGCATTCAGAAATGTGCCCATACCACTCTTAGCCCTGACATTATTATTTACTTAAATTTCTAACCATGTAGATATTATTACAATTTAAGGTCCGCCTATGTGGTCTAGTGGTCATAGGTACTGGCTACGGGCCCAGAGGTCCAGAGTTTGATTCCTGACAAGTCCAGATTATCTGGGAAGCAATGGGTCTGGAACGGGTTAGATTCAGCCTTGAGTGGATAAATAAGGAGCTACTCGAATAAAGTAGTAGTGGCTTTGGTATAGAAAGCCGAGCTTAATGGTTGGAGTCATCGTTGTGCTGACCATATGACACCCTTTATACGCAAGAGTTGACACTAATTCGCCAAACAGTTTGGTAGCCACTCGATAGGTATACAGGGTGTCTACTCAGTTAGAGGAACGAAAATTCGTAACTTTTTAGTGACCTTTTTTAACCACAAAATTTCTTCAAGAGCATATAGCCCAAGACGTGTTTAAAAAAAAATCCTTTGGTACACAGTCGAACATTATATTGTACATCGGGCCTAGATATTGAAATAACAAACACAAAAAATAAATATTACTATAACCATACCAACAAGAAAACTTACTTGTAATTAATGATGTTTGAAGCTCACAGAAGCTGAAGTCTCTTAACAAACATAAAAATCTAATATTGTTCACATTAAATTTGACACCTAATATTTAGTTTATACACAAAATCACAACATACAGGATTTACATCTGCCTCAGTCGTTTTTTCTCCAAGTCACTTTCAGTTTGAAGTGCTGAAGCTGCTTCTTCAGCCTGTTGGAGAAGTCTTATTTTCTTTGCCTCGAGTTTATTTACAGTTTCCAATGTTGTTTTTGATCTATTAGCTTCTTCACTTTCTTTCTTCTTCATTTCTTCAATTGCTTCCCTCCTTTTGGAACTTGCTCACCTAGCTGCATGAAGCTTCCCACTTGTAAATTCCACATTCTTTAGGCCACCTACCGGCTGAACCACTGAATATATGTTGCGTTGGGAGATTAGAGAACGCTCTTTCATATTTTCAACCAAACACTCCTTGTTTACTAAAAAACCTCTTTCAACAGCATTGTTTCTATGGAACATTGTAAATATCATCGGTCAAAATGACAGCAATGCCTTCCATCTTTGAAAATAATCTAGTCTGGTTTCATTGAATTCAAATATCTTCAGCTCTTCTTGAACAGAAGACTGCTCACAGATTTCAAGGTAGTTTTTTCTTATATGTTCAGCTTCAATGTATGCAATGTGGTTATTTGAAGTGAGTTGTTCGAGTGCTATGTTAACCCGTTGTACTCTTAGAGTGTCACTAGTCCTTTCTACTGGTGAATGGTGACCTGGCGGTCTAGGGGTAACGTGTCGGACTTCTATGCTGGCGGCCGGGGTTCGATCCTTGGTCCCGGCACAGATTTATCTGATTACCAAACCCTTCCTTCACCTCTGACAAGACAACTTGTGAATGTGGGGAATGCCAGACCTCCACCGTGGTTCGGATTCCACGTTAAACTGTAGGTCCTTCATTTCATCTCACAATCACCCTACCATAACACATTAGCGTAAGTGCGTATAACCCGAACGGGTAGTAAGACGCGATGCTAATAATAATAATAATAATAATAATCTACTGGTGAAAGGCATGAAGCACCTTTCACCATGCACTTTCGTAGTGGAGACCTAGGCCCAGTCAGTTTTTGAAACATTTCCACTACTAAGAAGTGTCTGCTATCTTTTCTAAAGAGTTGTACATCAAGTTCTTTGACATTTTTACAAAATTTCTTTGCACCAAAGCCTATATCTACGTCTGAAAAGCTCAATAGATTTTCATTTTTGACATCAATTGCCAAGAGCTGTCTTGAGTTTTTCACATTGCTTATAAAGTTTGCCTTAAGTATGTGAGCAGCAATGCTACGTGCCATTGAATAAAGTTCGGCAAGGGCAACATTGGATTGTCATTTTGAAATATTATAAGATATGGCTCCACTTCTCCTGCTACTGACTGCAAGAAAAGAGTTTTGCTTCAAGAAGGTTATCTTTTAGGAAGTCTTGTACGACACCAAAATTCTTTGTTTCCGGTGGTTTGGAACAAACAAACGCCACGTATTTCTTTAACTGTGGAATCATTTTTAAAGGCTCTTTTAATAACTTTTGAGTTGTCTACCCATCTGATGGAACACATTTTAAGTGGATAGAGGTCTGATCCACTTGAGAGTATATAATCAGATCTTCGAGATGGAAAATCTTTAAACAGATAATACAATGAACGCAGAAAGATATGAACTTGCCGTTCACATTTATTATGAGCTGTCTTATAAGCCCCATGAAATGTATGAAGAGAGCATGTGCCAACATCAATAGGTTTCTTGTCTTTAGGGTTATCTAAATTTTTTCCCATCATTTGATTGAAGTCCTTAAGGAATTTTAAATTTACAATAGGTCCATCAACATCTATTTGTAGAACATTCTTTAAAGGCAGTCCTAATTCAGACATACCTGATGTAAAGGCATCAAGGAGGTCAGCTGCAGTAAAATGCCCTAAAAACATAGAGTTAAAGTATCGGGTCCAACCCACATTTAAACTTGAGTTCCAATAACAGACAATGATGTTCATTTGTCCTTTTTGGGCAATTCTATAGAGACTTTCGTCAATTGAAACAGCAAAAAATGCAGTCTTCTTTAACTCCGCCGAGAGTTTTTCTTGGAAGAAGGGGCCAAGACCAAAGGTTGTCAAATAGTAAAGTTTGTCTTTTTGCATTTTGAACTTCTGTGCTATTACAATGTCAGGAAACATGATTGAGAAAAGATCACTGAAAATACATGAACCTCTGTCAGAATTTCTGCTTTCAAGGTATCATCATTTACACATAATTTGCTTAAAGGTCCTCCAAAAGATGAGGAAAATGAAACAACTAATGTACACGAAGATGCAACCAAATATACATCATTTTCAGAAGTAGGCCTACTTGTGGAAGCTAATAATTCTTTTGCCGGTTCTGGCTCTTTACATCCAACTTTTTCAGCAGATATAAAACTGAGCGCATTTTGTTTACCTTGGAGTAGGGCAGAGGTTAGTTCCAAATGCTTCTTACCTTTTTCATGAATTTTCACTCCATTCAACCCACTGTGGCTTATATAAAATTTTGATTTACAAAATGTACAATAAGCCTTATACTGGTCATCTTCAACAGGGCGCAAGCACTTTGAGTATTTATTTTCTTCAACAGTCAGCCAAAACTCTTTGAACGAACATTTGACAGGCATCTTTTAACAAATTAGCCTAAATTTCACATAACATCTTTGAATGCCCCCCCCNNNCCCCCAAAAAAAAATTATGGATTTTTTTTCGCAACACACAATTAAAAAATAATTTAGGCCTAATATTTTATGTGCCCACAAGACAGCGAAAATAATTTTAAAAATTAGTAAATTTTAACTGTTTTGAATGAATGATCTTTCAAATTAACTGAATTGCATCAAGGATCAAATATTAACAGTAATAGTATTATTTTATATTTTATAATAAAAAATATGACATATTTCAATGCGAAAACGATTGCTATTTGCTGCCAACATTAATTTGAAATTATACACCCCCTTCAAATTGCAGTCGGATCACTGAAAGTGTAGAAATTGATAATTGCCACTGGCATCTTGATCCAGATCCACAACACAGATGAACGCATGGTTTGTGTAGAAAATATCCTGGTATTTTCCCGTACCATCTACAATATAACTCTTTTATATTCCTATTTTGTCTTATGTCCATAATTTTTTTTTCCAAGATTCAAATTATAAAGCTCAGATGCAAGTGAAAGCACTTTATATTACCAGCTATTAATTATAATAACAAATAATGAAGTACCGTATTCATAATATTGGAGCCCTTTAAATAATGTATCAGCTTATAATTAATATAGTTTAGCAGGTCATGTTTTAAATGACCTGTGTGTCTCAAAAATAAAAATGTATTTGTAGGTCAAAGTAAATTTTCCTTTTATTTATGGTTTTTACTCGGACATACAAAGCCAGAAAGGCTGCTAACAGCGGACAGAAGTAATATATTACCGGTTCCAGCTCCTGTCGGTCAATTAGCCGGCGATATTGCAGGCAGGCATAGATCAAAGTTGCTGCTCGAGCCGCTTGGACCTGGGACGGATGCATCAAGATGGCATCAATGCCATAAAAGTTGGAGTTGACCATGAGAGGTGATCGACCACGTAGGTAAATGTATTCCTCCCACCAGTCGGACACATAATTACTTGACCACCTGCGTGCACAATAAAAAAAACCTTTTAAAACTAGGGGATTTGTGAGTGCGTGAATTTTGAATTTTCAAGTGTGAGCCATCAAACCTTTAATAAATACTCAACACCAGGGTTCAGATTTTGATGACACTTCATATTTTTATTGGTTCATCACAAAAAAAAGCTCATGAGTTGATAAACTATGTTCACAATCACCTGGTTGTAAAAATGTGTATTTTATAGTTACAATATTTTTTGCCCATTTTTTGTCATTTTGGAATTTTAGGTCATATTTTCTTGGTTTGTGTCCTTTATATGATCATTTTTAGGGCTTTTAGAGTCATTTTAAGACATAAATGTTGGATAAGTATATTTTTTATACTATCGATATTTAATAAATCCATACTTTTTTTTTAACAAATAGTGGTCAGTGAAAAAATGGTGTAGTTAATTAACTTTTTATCCTCTTTGCTTGTATTGGTTGTAAAATATACATACCTGGTGAGACACTGCAACTAGTCTGGAGAGGGTTGCGCTGGGAGGAGGTAACTATTACTTCTCAAGAAGATATTTGAAATCAACATTATATTTAGTGGAATGCAAAAGTTTAGTTGTTAAAGGATTTTTGTTGCCAATGTATATTTTAGTTTAAAAAAGTAATGGGTTAAGTGTTGGAAAAGGCGATGGCCTTAACTTCACCCAAATAAAGTTATCATCATCATTAAAGCAAGTGTTTGATTTAGACTAGTGCATTTATTATGACTCTTTGTTCATATTTTTAGGTCATTTTTTGAAAATGTGAAGTAATTTATTAGAATCTTTAGGTTATTTTATAGGTCACTTTTTGATAATTTTTTAAGTCATCAAAATTTGGACTATGCTCATCAGCTGGAAGATAAATGGACTCGACAGATTCTAGATTTTTGAATAAGTATTACTAATAAGAAAGAATAAGTTTAAAAATGGTTACCAACCTATTGCATTGAACATATATTATATAATTGTAGAAAAATAAAGCACAAATAAAAGTAAAACACTAACACATATTTACACTCTCTTCAATATTTAGATGTTTTCATAGCACGTTCACACGCTTTGATAGCCGCACAAACTACGTTACTACTCTCACAAATGACTAGCCTGCCAGTTACAGAAAGATTGAGGTTCGATCCCAGTCAAGTGTACTGAGAACGATTTTTCCTAAATGGTTTTACACTTTCCTCCATGCAAATGTGAGCACACTTAATCTAAACTCAACCTTCCTAATCCCTAAAACATTAATGTAATTAGTATATAGGTGTAAAACCCGAACAGGTAGTAAGTAGTACCTGGTGCTATATAAAAAAAATTGCATCTTCCTCAGGAAGTAATAGTAGAGAGATTGAAAACTCTATGGAGGTTGATCTATTATTTTGTGGATGGTAGATGATGCTAGTGTTGGAATCAGGCCTAGCTAACAAATATTTAGAGTGAGTAGTTTTCTAGATGTGATGATCTATTGATGTTCCAGTTCCAATCTTCTTAACTGGGAAATATTGCATTGGGTTTTGAAAAGTGATTTTAACAGCTTTACAGTGTAGCAGCCCACATTTGGTTTTGAAAAGTGATTTTAACAGCTTTACAGTGTAGCAGCTCACAAAGTTGAAGATCTACAAGTTGAGGCATGTACTGAAACTGATTTTTCTGGGTTCTTGATTTTGTTGTAATGGCGGTGTCCATTAATAAGTTTATGGAGAGTTTGAGTGGTGAAGCCAATATATTGACAAATCCAACAGAGGACTTTTCAACTTTCACAAACTGGTTCGCATCATTGAATCAGACTACTGTTTAATCTTACTACTCATTTATTTGAGGTACTTAGCGTGCACTTTATGAACTGACTAATTATATCAGCACACAGCTTTAAGGCCATAACTAACTTAAATCTAGAAAAGACACATCATCCAGCCCTCCCCCTATTAATAGGGGTGTGCGAAGGCTACTTTTTAAATGCGAAGCTAAGCTTGAAACTTGTGAAGAAAAGTCGAAGCTACCTAATATTTTTGTTGTCACTTAACGCTAATTTTAAATTAACTATGTTTCTAGATCATGTCAGTAACATGGACCAAGAAAATTTCCTTATTTGTTACTTAAGGCCTATATTAATAATTAATGCACACAGGCTTACCGATAGCTTAGTAAATTATCAATAAAGTTTTAATTTTTACTTACATCATAAAGCTTATAATATTGTTTTGCAAACTTTACATATGTATGTATTTTTATCTGCATTTCTCCGATAATAATTATAAATTAAATTCTGTTTAGGTTTCCCACTTTTCGTATCAGCCATTTTGAATAAAAAAGAAAATGTGAAGAAGCTATGAAAAACTTCTGTGTCAAAATGCACTTGTAATTTGTTACAGATCATTCCAAAGAGATAGACTATTAAGAACTAAACATAGATGCGAGCTGCGATGATAACACAACTAAAGTGCTTTCTCTACTTCATATAAGTGACCATGGTGTTATTATTTTCTTTATAGGTATTTTTATTTTTTAGAAAATTATGTTATTATTAACATTGACCTACCCGCTTATGATCTATGCTTACGTTGTGGTTGTTAAATTACTAATTGGTGTTAAAATTCTATTTAGTAACGGTTTTAACGTTATCAAATATTGAAAAATGTAATATTTAGTAAGATAAAATTAAATAGTTTGATAATTTATTGAAGTTTTATCCTTCCTTCAAAATTTTTCCGAATATGTGAAGGTCACTGTAGATGTCGAAGTAGAAAGAAATTTGACCTTTCGAAGTTTCACACATTATTACCTATTAATTCATCATCATGAAAGGGAAAACTGCAAATTTCACAAAGGGTAAATTTTTCGGCTATGCCAAGAACCTAACCCAAGACCCTTAGCTCAGTACACACACATACTACCAAATGAGCTAAGATTTCAGATACCACCACCACTTCCTGGGGAAGATGTAATAAAAGCATCTAAATATTGAAGTGTGTGTAAATATGTGTTAGTGTGTTTACTTTTCATAGTGCTTTATTTTTATTCAATTCTATCATATTTATTTATTATATATTATACTTTGCTTAACACATTTTATTTCATACATTTTACCTATTGCACTTTAATCAGTTTTGATCTACATTAAGTAGTCATATATAATTTGGCTTCCTCATTTTTAAATGTAGTACATATGTTTAAACCTTATTAATCAAATTTTGTTCTTGATTGTTATGTTGAGATATTTATAATACAAATGTATATTCTTTTCCATGTTATAGAGTAATATATAATAATATAGTCACCAAGATTTGAGGACAAGGTAGCGCTGCAGTTTCACACCAATTCCTTTTTCAAACTCTGCGGACAACTTCTCCATTCGTGTATACTTTTCATCGTCTAGAAGTGGACGAACACTCTTCAGATACTGCCAAAAATGTAAATTGAATTTATAACCACTAGTGTTTATGAATATTATAATGTGTTTAAAAATTTGACCAAACATTTTCCCAGTAAATTATAGTACCTATAGAAAAAATATATTCTAAAACTTGGAAATTCCAATAAATAGTAACATAATTTGAAGTTGATATATTAAAGAAACACAATAGCAAAATTAAAATACTTACAGTTAAATCTAAGGACAATAATTTCTACAATTTAGGTTCCCCAAATGATTAAAGATCGCAATGAAAGTGTTATGAAGCGCATTCATTTCTGAACCATATCAGTGGGAAGAGGAAGGGAATAAGGAAGTGTAAGAGTGTGGAATGAAATTTAGTATGGCAAAAAGTGAAGTGTTGGTGATTACAAGGCCAGAAAGGTGATAAAGCTGGCTGGAGTAAATCTGAAAGAAGCAAAGAGCGTAAATTATCTTGGTAGTGTGATTGAGGCAAAAAGGAGCAGCAGAAACTTGGACTTTGGGTAAAAGAGAAACAAGGAAAGTAGAGGCCATGGGAATGAAGTTTTTGAGGAGCTTGTCACCAGAACATATAGGTTTAGGAATAAAGATGTATGGCCAAGAGTTGGGGTACATGAGATAGTTGAGGATGCAAGAATGACACCTAATGAGGATGGAGCAGGAGAGAATTCCAAGAAGATTAATCAATATGAGGTATGTAATGAAGAGACCGCAAGGGAGACTAGGTAATAGATGGGAGGAACAGATAGCAGCAAGTGTGCAAGTAAGAAGAGGAAAGTAGAAGATAGTGCAGGAGGAAGAATGGTGGCAGGACAGAGGGAGATGATGGTACTTTGCCAAACGGACCCAGCCAAAGGCTGGAATCATTTCGTGATGACGATGAAGATGATGAAGAAGAAGAAGATGATGATGATGATTAGTGGAAACATAAACTATGATAGTTTGGTCTACATTGGTGGTGAGAGGAAGGTAGGGACATTTCCTCTACATTATACCTTCCTTATTTGAAGCATATTAAATGTGAATAGGCAAGAAACTCAGATCGATTGTAAGACATCATTAGGAATATCATTAGAGTTTGTTCAATGAACATGTAAAAAAAAGTTTTGATACCACACCAAATTTTACTTACTAAACTCAATTTACTTCACGGTTTTCATTTGAAACACACACAAAAAATGATACTAAGTTTATTATATTTTGTTGTATGTATATGTATGTATGAACAGTGCTCAAACCAAGAATTGGTTGGATCTTCAACAGTTCCACCATCAGCTGTTAAGACTAGGCAGAAGTGAAGAGGTGTACTAGGAAATGAGGAGTGAGGTAGTTAGTTTCCCGTTACTAGTTTTGTTCATACACCAACTGACCCTACAAGCGACACCTTCACACCATTCACCACAGGGACTGACTGTATATTGAATGTTATTACCAGTATCGTTCATAGCTCTGTCACTTTTATATTTGTCAGAACCATAAGTAAGACTGAGACAAATCAATGAAAGTGACTTATCGCTCAGGCCCATACCAGATATTAATGTAAGTTTTTTCGTTCTAACATTAATTTTTTTTTTAGAAATGTAATATAAAGTAGAATATAGGAAATCGCAAAAGAGATAACATTTGTTTTGAGCTGTATTATCTACTTATGTTAAGTGTTATCCGTGAAGTTGAATGTGTTCTTTAAAAACCATTTACTAAGCTTTACATAGGAAATCGCACCAGAGATAACATTTGTTTTGAGCTGTATTATCTACTTATGTTAAGTGTTATCCATGAAGTTGAATGTGTTCTTTAAAAACCATTTATTAAACTTTACGTCTTATCCTAAAGCTTGCTCCTGAAAACAAGTAATTATTTTGGTTAAAAGGTTGAGTGATATTTTAAAATACACTTTAGTAATTTTATTTGCGGATTCAAACAACTGTGCTTTATTTCATCACCAAAAATAATTAGGATGACCTAATTTCATGCATTTCACCCAATATATTCATGAAAGAGTGAACGCTTTCTCAGTGTTTCCTTGCACTAGTTGCTAACCTAAAGTGAGTCAGTTTTGTGTTACAGACCCTCTTCATTGTTTCCTGGACAGACGGCAATGGGAGGCGCGGAAGGGAACCTTGGAAGCTGTACAGGAGTGGACTGCTCGCCCCCGACAGGGCCTTCACCATCATCACCCACAACTTGGTGCGGTTGGAGATCACGCGTCCTTTCCCTCTCTCCTCGTACATCCAGCCCTTGTAGATGAATAGCAATTTGAGCGTGTACCGGATAAAGTAGATAATCGTGAGCCACAGGGCAATCCCCAGCACAGTGCACGACACTACTTGCCACTGTAACGTCGGCCTGTGCCACCAAGAGAAATGGTTGTAATACCCACACCACACTGAATGTCAATGTTGCATCAAATGTTCAAAATCATAATAGTCCTGTCAGAGATATGGATTCAATTTAGAGATTAGAGACTAGGGAGAGGACCCTTAAATCCATTAACCCCATAAAACCTCAAATCCTTAAGGATATTTGAGATGCAAGAAATTATCAGATTCAAAACACAAATACTTTAAAAAAATTGTCTTCAATTTTTAAATTGAAATTAGTTTTAGAGCTCTAATACCGCTTATTGGTGATTTGGAACCAACATAATTATAGGACCAACTTAACAACCAGGCCCCAGACAAGTAATTTAACACTTAACTGGATGTATGAATGTTATAATGAGTGAATTATAAGGATTATTTTAAACATTTAGTTTCTGTTGCTATTTTATATTATTCCATTATATTGCTATTTCCCCTTATGTACATTTTTTTTTTTCCAAAATTTGGATTCAAATTCAAGATCTGGGATTCAAAGGTAAAGGGGAGAATTGGATTTGACCCAACTCTACTTGATAAATAATTCATAAATACACAGTTTCAGTACTTCTACTTAAGACTAGCAGAAAAATTTGGATTCAAATTCAAGATCTGGGATTCAAAGGTAAAGGGGAGATTCGGATTTGACCCAACTCTACTTGATAAATAATTCATAAATACACAGTTGCAGTACTTCTACTTAAGACTAGCAGCGCCACCTACCAAGAGCCACTTTAAACATAAAAGAACCCATTCATTGTAAGCTGACACACAGCTGATACATTGAATAGAGTCTCTTAAGAAACTGCATGTTTACTATCAGTAAATATGGTTGTCATGCTCTTGTTTTCTTATCACTATTCATTCCTTAACTAGGCAACAAACTCTACAGTGCTGGTTCCTAATTGTTGCCAGTAGCACCTTCTTACCCCTACACATCACCTTCCTAAGTGGAAGTGAGGATATTTGGCAACAGTTAACCAAGAGGAAGAGATAAGATAAAGCTTTTCTCCATAAGATCTGTAGTTCCCGTAGAGGTGTTGTTTGGTGTAGTGTCATCACTAGTTTGTTTGTGTCTAGCTTGAGCTAGTTATATCTTGTAAGTGAACATACATAATGATTAATGTGAGCCACACTTTAATTATCCTTTAAAACAAACATACAAGCTAAGAATACATTGTATTTAATAATCATTCAGCTTAAATGGTTTTTGAACTCACGCGAAAACCTTTGGAACAAAATAACAATTCAAGTCTAGGACTTATTATATTTGCTAAGAAAATAAGTAGGCTGACACATCCCCAGCGAATAGTTGTAAATGTATAGAGGTAAAGAATTGGGAGAGAGGAGAAATATTATGTTTTGCTAAAGTTCTATACCAAAAGATCAAATGTTTTTGAGGTTTTGCGGTTTTTTATGAGAAACTTTTAGCTAGAAGGTTGTGCTATCATCAATCATTCTATATAGTCAACCTTGGTTATAATGAACCTCTACCGACTCGGTTATTTTGTTCACTATGTCCGGAGTTCGCTAAACCTGATATTTTGTTTTATCTGAAAGTAGTGGGTTTGTAACAGACAAAATTAGAGTTCAAATACAATCGCTCTTTATTGAAATGTATTAAATAATCTTGAAAAAAATTGGTTATATGCTGTTATTTACTGTATGTTAGAATGACATTTCTTATGAAAGTATCAATATTTTGTTCACTAAAACCCAAGTTGAGGGTTCATAAAAACCAATTTTTAACACACATTGAAATGTATATGAGTTAGGACCAATGCATTAGGTTCAATATAGCCGAAAGTTCACTACAACCAGAGTTGACTGTACCTTGTAATGCATGGTAAGAGTTTCCGTACTGCAACAATCCACAGGTAAAATTAAAATGATAATGAAGAAATTGTTGTCACATAGAGTTTCTAATTATTTTTATTGATATAGAAACTAAAAGCAAGGTTATTTACTAGGTAAGAATAAGATTATTGGTGTTATTGCCCTAAAATAACTAGGAAAGGATATTATTTGTGACAGTGTCAATATTTGATTAAAGCTAATTCAAACTAAGAATAAAAATAAATTTAATTAAATTGATGAAAATGCCACCATCAATCCTATGAATTAAAAGAGAAAGACAACTACTAGTGAAACTAACACAAAGAAAAATGCACATTCATGTGTAAAATTAAATACAAACCTTTATGATAAACATAAATGGCTGTACAAAAGCAGTTCATAATGAGCTAAGATTTAAGTAGTTATCTTTGAGTGAAAATAAAATCTCATGTGCATAGTTATGACAAAAAATCGCAAGTTTATTATAAACCAGGGGTTTCCAGCTTACAAGTTGCTAAGAGCCAGAATTGAATCCACAAGTCTAGTGGAGGGCCACATTATAATCGGCTAAAGGGTTGAAGGATATATATAGGACTCGGGCAAATACACGAAGTTATTATAAAAATAGAGGTCAATTAAGTTTATTATTGAATGAAGACACCAGTTTGAGCTTTAATGGATTTTCCTCACGCAAGTCAAAACTTTCCGTTCATCAGCTAAAAACATTAATTTTACTAGAGTAGAATACTTTTCTAAGAAATGTTGTGGGCCGCTAGTTGGAAACCCCCTGCTATAAACACTATGCCTTCACTAAGATTTTATTTATTGATTGCTGATCAACAGTTCTAAAATATTTTATTAGTTTAAAACATTATTCAGATATAAGGCCCCAGATAAAAAATTATTACTTCGCATTTAAGTCGCAATAAATATGACTTGATATTAACTTGAGTGTAAACAGGCCATAAAAAAGGCCTTTATTAGTTTAGTAGCAACAATTGTTGCACTGATAGCCATAATTCCTCAATAATGGCTAATTTATCATAAAGCTGTTTAAAATATAATATTAAATGAACATACTAACAATAATAAATTATTCTATTTTTTAAAAAAGTGATTTTTTTATAGTTTAAAAATAATATATGAAGAGAGATTTAACTTTATATCATCGCTGCTAGCCATTTGGTGAAAAAAATTAGATGTTTGGGAAAACACTAGAAGATCATCAATGAGATACTAATTGAAAATTAAAAAACAATTGCCTTAGCAAATATGTTGAGGCTTACAAGTAGAAATGGGGCAGATCGACTATTTTACAAATACAAATTTCGGATTTTGAATATCGAATTCAAATACAAATCTTGTAAAAACTTATGATAATAAAAATAAATATGGATATGACAGAATAGTATAAAATAGTAATAATAAATAAACATTAACTTTTGTTTGCTAAAATTCTTTTATTATTACATTCTTACATTCAGTTAAGTATTAAATTACTAGACTGGTGTTAAGCTTGGATATTAAGTTTTTCCTAAACTAATGTTGGGGTTTAACCACCAATAAGCAGTATTCAAGCTGTAAAACAAATTCAAATTCCAATTCCAATTTTGAAACAATTTCGAATACCAAATAATGTGTCCTCAAATTCTCAAATACCTTTAAGGATTCGAGGGATTCAAGGAATAGAGGATTTGAGGGTGCCATCTCTAATTTAGAGTTATTTAAAAAGGTAGCTAATGAATGCTTGTACTTACGCTGGGAGATAGTTTGTTATTGTGTTCACATATTTATGTGCAACACCAACACCGGTGAAATGTAGGGCAACTATGATGGCCACGATAGCCCACAAGCTCTGCAATGAGGCTGGATACACACCATTCTTTATACTGTTCTAAACATAAAAAAACAAGACCTGTACAGCATTCTTATAGGAGGGTTATTTTTAATTTATACTTTTTTTTCCCACCAAGTCTCACATCTCGTTTGTGTTAAAACCATATATATTAATTACACTAATGTGTTAGGGATGAGAAATATTGAATTTAGAAAGAATGTAAACACATTTGTGTGGAGGTCAAGTGAGAAGCCATTGTGGAAAAACACCCAAGCACGATTCAAATTCTGATCTCTCTGCCATTCGACAGCCCAGCCTATTGCGGGAGAGACGCTGATGCATTCATCGAGGCAAATAATTGGCTAGTAAATACTTTTTTTTTAGTTTTATAATCTGATTAAAGGCGGTAGGGTGGGGGAAATTTGAATTGCATAAGGAAGTCCTTGGTTTTAAATGCTTCCGTATCAAAATATGTACAAATAAAGTATTATATAAGAAATAATATCTTAAAGTAAATTTCTTTTCTCAAATCCTATTCCAAAACAAATATAAAATGTGTACAAGAGGTTATTCATATAACACATTATATGCAGTGGTGTAGCCTTGCAGCACTAGGGTGTTTAGTCCTCTTACAGTTGGGACCTGAGGGCCTTCGTCAAAATCTAGAGCACTAATTATGTCCCAACTATCTGCATCACTGATGAACAAAAAAATGTTAATTCAAATTATCTTACCTTAAACCTGGCTAGACGTTTCTTCCACGAGCGGATTCCGGACTGCCAGACCAAGTGAAGTACCTCACGGTCAAAATTAACATCCCACCCCTCGTGAGTGATGGAGAATTGGAAGGCTACAGCTGAATGGGCTTCTGCCATGGCAACTGTACTCGCTTACACTGAAACATGTGTGCAGGAACGTTAGTAAAAGTTACATATTGATCAAATTAAATTAAGTCGAGACATGACCTTGATTCAATTCTAGTGTTCAGGTGTCATTTTTCAACTGTATTCAATTTGATGTAAAAATATATACAGAGAAGGCACAACCTAGGTTAGTTTCCACCTTCATAATTCTTGTAAAGTTAAAAGTGATAAATAATGATTCAAAATCATCCAAACACAGGAGAAAATCGTTATTTTAGTATTCAATCAATTTGACTTCCCAGAAAGTCTATGTGATATAGTTATTGCTAGTTCTTAATTATTAGGGAGAGACGAGATAAAAAGCATTTTCACTTTAAATTAGAAAATAAAAAATAATTTTGTTTCAAATGAATAAAAGGATAATATGAGAGCGAAAGTAATTCTATATATCATAAACAAACTTTACCTTAATTATTTGTTCCAAGCTTGGATTTTTAATTTGAAGGTACTAAATAAAACCAATTACTGTTCCTTTTACAGTATTAAGAGTATCAAATATGTTTAAAATGAATAAAAGGATAATATGAGAGCGAAAGTAATTCTATATATCATAAACAAACTTTACCTTAATTATTTGTTTCAAGCTTGGATTTTTAATTTGAAGGTACTAATTAAAACCAATCACTGTTCCTTTTACAGTATTAAGAGTATCAAATTCAAACAGATTATTAGGGGGGTGGAGGGGGCATATTCCCTTAACCCCCCACTGACGACACCCAGGCTAAGTGTACACACATACACAAAAATTACTTTCTAATGAATGTTTGTAATGAAAAAAGTATATATTCTTACAGGTAAGTAGGTATATGAGAGTAGTTGATAGGCAAATAAATTATTTTTTTGAACGATCTCTCTATGGGCTTGTGAAGAAGTGCAACGAAATATAATTAGTATACAAAATATACAGTAAAAAGTGTTCTATTCAATATTTTTGCTATAGAAACTAAAAACTATTTAATTCTTAGATCATTATTTGTGGTCAATATATTGTGAGTGAAAGAATTGAAAAAGAAGTTAAAAGGCACATTTCTTTAATTGTTGCGGGTGTTTACAGCTTATGTTTATTACATGTTAGTAATTTACCAGGATCTGTGAAGGCATTGTGTGTCTTTCAGAATGATTGTTACATTGTGTAAATGATAAATAATGTTGATAACAATATTATCCTTTGTTGAGAAAATAAAACCTTGATGCTTCAAGCAAACCTATGAATACACCACACATTAGTGCATACAACTATAAAATTAATTATGTTTATCTAATTTAAATAATGGGGTTGAAGTTATCTTTAGTGCTGATATCATCCATGTACAGTTTAATTAATTTGTTCAGGTGTCATGTTTAATTTAAATGAAAGACATAATTTAAATACAAAGAAAATTAAAGTATATGTTATTTTTGTGAACAAAATTGATAA
The DNA here is from genome assembly GCA_902141375.1 of Timema poppense. Classification (NCBI taxonomy): domain Eukaryota; kingdom Metazoa; phylum Arthropoda; class Insecta; order Phasmatodea; family Timematidae; genus Timema; species Timema poppense. Next base: position 75,728 of record CABFOV010002746.1, read on the forward strand.
AAATGTATCCATATTTCTAGTGATATTTATTAGCTATTGATAATATCTATCAAAAGTTACAGCTGCAGATCTTATTACTTAAGGTATGAATTCATTAAAGTAGATTTAATAACTTTTCTAGCTGTCAGACAAGGTTCTTAAGAAAATAGTCTTAATCACTGGTAAATGTGTTTTGAGAACTGATTTTGTTTGCAATCGGTATTAAAGTGAATCCTGACATTTCAGTGTGACAATAAATGATTCTCATCTCTGTAAGGTTTGTAAGATGTTTCAAATAATAATAACTTTTCTCAAAATGTTGAGCTCCGCATGATAACCTGTTACCTTTGAGAGACAGTGGTTTGAATTCCTGTGTAGACAAAAATAAATATAGTCCTTAAATGGTGATAAATAAAGAGAAAGTGATATGTATTTCAACATGAAATGCTGTTTATAATTCCTAATAAAATAAGTCATGTTAAGATGCCCCCTAAAAACATCATTAAAAAAAAGAAGCCATTTTACTTATTTAATGTACCCAGTATTATTATTATTATTATTAGCACCGCGTCTTACTACCCGTTCGGGCTATACGCTAATGTGTAATGGTAGGGTGATTGCGAGACTAAATGGAGGACCTACAGTTTAAAGTGGGATCCGAACCACGGTAGAGGCCTGGCATTCCACACATTCACAAGATGTCTTGTCAGAGGTGAAGGAAGGATTTGGCATTTAGATAAATCTTTGCCTGAACCGAGTATTTAACCCTAGAGGTCCGACACCTTACCCCTAGACTGTCAGGTCACCTAAAAAGAAAGTAAAAATTTATTTTATTAAAAGTATTTGTTGATGTGTTATTAAAAAACACAACTAAATCCTTCAGAGTTTGCATGGTCTAAGCCAGGTGTGAGGAAACTTCTGACATTGGAAGACTGCAACACACTTCACGGTTTTGTCAAAAGGCTACAAACTTCATTAGTGGAATCCGAACCACGGTAGAGGCCTGGCATTCCACACATTCACAAGTTGTGATTAATACACGTCTTGTCAGAAGTGAAGGGAGGATTTGGCAATTAGACAAATCTGTGCCTGAACCGAGTATTTAACCCTAGAGGTCCGACACCTTACCCCTAGACTGCCAGGTCACCTAAAAAGAAAGTAAAAATTTATTTTATTAAAAGTATTTGTTGATGTGTTATTCAAAAAGACAACTAAATCCTTCAGAGTTTGCATGGTCTAAGCCAGGTGTGAGGAAACTTCTGACATTGGAATACTGCAACACACTTCACGGTTTTGTCAAAAGTCTACAAACTTCATTTAGAGTAAATTTTGCCAAAATTATTAAGACATACTTTACTTAAATATAATTTATATTTTTTTAGGAACCCATAAAGGAGCAAACGATTTTTTAGTCTACTTATTTATTCAAAGAGGGGCAATTAAAATAAAGACATAGATTATAAAAAATTTGACAAACTGTTTCTCCACCTTTTCTCGAATTTGTTCTCCCTGGATCTTGGTTAATTTTTAAATTCAACTGTGGATATATGATTAACGTACAAGCATGCTTAAAAATATATATCAGCATGTAATAATGATTATAAAATCACTCGGGAATAAAGTTCTACAAACCAAACAAAACACTTCATTTTATTATATTGAGGGAATACAATTTGAGTTTGAGAAAATTTAATTTATAAGGATATATAATCTACATAATATGCGAAAAAGGCCGCATCAAACACCTCAAATGGACCCCAAAGATTCCCTCCCCATCACTGGTCTCAGAGTGTCACTCTTACAATAGACTGGACTGCCAATGAGAGGGAAGATCGGGGGTTTGAATCCCAGACGGGCGTAATGAGTGTGTATTGACCTACACGATTGTCCACTCTTCTTCCACACAAATGTGGGTACACTTCCTCTAAATTCAACCCTCATCATCCCTATTACATATGCGTAGAGCCCAGTAGGGTGCTAAAAAAACCTGTTGTTTTGTTTTCAGACCTTTGAGCTGTGGCTTTGTATTGTTGCAGCGAAGCTTCACACAATGTTCACTTATATTATTGACAATAATGAATATATTATTATACCACGAGGAAAGTATCAACACTACACTATGTGCAATATATGAAGTGACATCACCTGTCTCTGCGGCACACAGTTTACTTCAAAGAGTCGCGAAGGAAATAGTTCACTATTTTATAACTCTCTCTATATTCCATTATAAATGGATGTATGTCTAACAGTTTGTTTAAAATGTCATCCTGTGATATACTCGTACTGCCTTAAATTGTCACGTTTAATCATTTAATTGTGACAAGAAAACCGTGCCAAGGCTCTGCAATGTATCTTCTCCCCTACCCCCTTTTCGGCACCGTCTTGTTTGTCCGTGAAAGTTAACGATAATAGATAAAGGATATTTTTTAGACTAAAATACATTATAACTCCTCGCACAAGCCAAGCTTTATTCATTTCAGAAAAAAACTAACTATGGACGTGTCAAAGTACAAACTACAAGGTCAACAAAGA
>CABFOV010002747.1:0-37561 GCA_902141375.1 Timema poppense
TTTAGAGGTATGTGTCACAACCCTGGCGCCAGTCTGGCGGGTCGACCAGACAAGTCAGGACAAGAATAGATCGTGACCTCGGCAACCTGAGTTTTCCCTGGCGCCAATATGTCAGCCCTACAAGACGAGTTGAGACAAGAATAAATATTGAGGTCATTGACCCGGGCAACAGGTTTTCCCTGGTGCCAGGTTGGTGGGCAGACAAGACAAGTTAGGACTCGTAAGGGACAATCTTTAAATAAATACAGATATTACAAATATACATATATTTATTAAACAGCACAATTATTCATTTTTACAGGAATGTCTCATATATTCGTTCATACGTTTTTCTACAGTGTCTCTTAGATGCTTTAGTAAAATTGTTTTTAGTTCACAAGCCAGCATGTAATAGTCCAAACCGACAACTTGACGTGTATAGTAGGTAGGACTGATAAGATCCAGATTTTTGATGTGCGTTTCCACCGTAGGCTGTTCTAGGTCGACGACTTCTGCTGATTCTGTTAGCGTGTCGCATACATCCACGACGAGTGTGTCGATTAAATCGTTGCAATATCGTGCGACGGGTGTCGACCACATGTCCCGTCGGTCGACAGCGACGTCGATGAGGTCCCACACCTCACAAAGACGCGCCCAGCTAGGTGCTAGATAGGCGACCCGTTTTATTTCAGAGTCTTGTTTCTCGTTGATGACGACCATACAGTCACCGCACATGCGTCTCAGAGAGATTTCGTGATTAGTCAAACTAATATTCTGAGGAGGTTGCGTGTTGCTGAAAAACTTTTATATGACAGACTTGTAGCTGCCAAGTTCTTACCACTCTGTACGGTTAAACACTACACAGTTCCCTCCGCATTTTTCTAGCTGGACATAGGGCGTATAGTTGTTCTTGACGCTCATGCCGACGATAACCCGCTTGGCGTGTCAGGGTATAGTCCCAGTCTTATAGCCAGGTACACTATCCGTACAACATGTCAGGGTATAATCCCTGTCTTATAGTCAGAACCAAAATATTTCAAGTATACTTTTCGTGGCGTGAGCTATATTTGTAAAACTCTTCTTTACGTCACTACTGATTGATTTTAGGCATCAAATGTAAATTATTGTTAAAGTAAGCCGTTTAATATGGAATCCGAGAGGATTAATGTATTCATAACCTCTTTCAGGACGAATGGTGGCACCCTTCGCCCCCCTAACGAAACTCGCTACTCTTTACGGACTACAAAGTTTGTTAAATCACATACAGACACAAACGATCCGTGTTGACTTAGACTACGGAGGGCGGTGGAGATCGTGGTTCGATTCTCTGTTGTGTGTACTGAGGGAGGTAGTTTGAGCCCTTACCTGCACTTGAAAGGTTTTGTTTATGTTTTCACCCTCTCAGGGTAGCAAGCTAAAGTCACAAAAATTACAATTTACAAATGAATATGGCAATGTTGCCATCTCCTTCCTATCTTTGATTCTCCAAGGATTTCCAGAGCTAAGGTGTCGGCCTCACAGTTATACTTTTTTTTCCAGTTCTTATCCAAAACTAGAACAGAGGTGAACTGAGGCCATTAATATTTGGAAATCCTTTTCGTCAACATGATTTCACCCAAATCGGCGGCTGTGTGGTCTAACACGCTACTCTCGCAGTAGACAGGTGTTAGTTTTCTTTTTCAAATCACGCGAGTGAGATTAATGTTGTTGTCTATTTAAGCGTCTTATTATCAGGGATATCCACATATTTACAGGGTTTCACGCCCTCCCTCCACGCAGATGAAGGGACATTTTTTCTACTCGTCAGTTTGAAATGAACACTATGGAAGATTGTCAAAATTTATATGTTTTAAGCAATGTTCTACTTTTAGCAGACGTCTTCGAATACTTTCGCTCTTTGTGTTTTGAGTATTATAAATTAGACTGTATCCATTTTGCACAAGCCTTGGACTAGCATGGACGGTATTTTCAAAGATGACCAAGGTTGAGTTGGAGCTACTACCTGACATTTAAATGCATTTATTCATTGAAAAGGGGGTCGGGACCTAAGATTGAACCCCGGACCCTTAGCACAGAAGTCTGACACCCTACCCCTAGACCACCAGGTCACCTTGTGGTCACAAACTGTCCACTGAGTCTTTTAATTCAGTCAAGCTGCGGTACGACGACTATGAAGCCCGCCTTGTTGTACCAACAGCAGCGTATTTTATCATTTATTTTAAAAACTAGGTCAAATCACGTGAGTCAGATTAATATGGTTGTCTATTTCCGCGTCTTATTATCAGGAATATCCACGCCCATGGCGCAGAATGAATAAGTCTGGTTTAACAAACGGTGGTGCAAAATGGTCGGACGCAAACCTACTTGATTATTATGGCGTATAAATATGTTAGAGTAGATATGCTAACTTTTCTATCTTTAAGATAAGGCTATTCCTATACAAGAACACTCCCTCTGTCCACGTGGGTGAGATTTGAAGCCAGAACTTTCAGCTACGAGCAATTCTAAGCTAAATACGAATGAATAGCAAACGCGGGTACCACATGGACTTTTTTTTCTCACTCTCGCACATGTTGGGTGCATTGAGGTGGTCGTTGCTCGCCCCGAAAGACCCTATGTAAGTCCTGTTAGTCGCCATAAATCTTCTAGCAGCCGCTTAATTTGAATAGTTTGATATAGTACAAAGAATGGATCAGTCTGCTAGTAAATTATGCATGTGAGATGATTTCACCCTAAACCATTATTTGAAATAAGTCTCTTCTCTAATCCGTCCCTCCAGTAAACACAATATAATATTTAGTCACAAGAGAATGTCTAGCTATCTGGACAGTTATTATGTTATGGTTCGATAAATAACTCGAGTGCTGAACAATAACGTTCATGTAGCGATTAAAAAAATACTTTGCTTAGATAATATTGGTTTAAATTAAATTAATAATAATGGACAGCATTTGTCGGAACATATTTGTAGTTGTCACAACAAAATTGGGAAGGCTTTTTTTTTCAACCGTCACAGGTTTAAATCTTGTGTCAATCATTTAGCTTTGCAGATGGTCTGCGGTTAAAACCGTATATTTAAATTTACATTCGACGAGCTCCTGAGGTCGTGTACCTCCAAGGAGGTTAGTGAATGAGTCTGTAAGGAGCTCACCACCATTAACAAATGTTTAAATGGCTCGGGTCATTACTGGGAGCTTGTGGGGCGGGAGAGGGGGTGTGAAGTAGTACCAGGCAGAGACAGCACTGCTGTCAGGGGCTGAAACTGTAAGTGTGTCTCTATCTATTCCTATCGATACAAGACAACGACTCCTCAATGTGTATAGGTTAATGACTGGCTCGTTAACGACCGGTGGGGATTCCTGTGTCCAGCAATAAACCTGCGACGAGTGTGAATGACACTGTAATGAGTGGCTCATTACCAGCGGATGGGGGGATGAACAGTCCTGTTGTAAATATCGGCTCATTAATGACCGGGGGGATTCCCGTGTCCATGACAGGCAGTCAGAGGAGGGAAGTGAGGGGGGATGGCTTGTACGAAACCGTTTGGCCCTCATTCGGCAGTCTACAACTAGTGAAGAAGGTTCTCAAATAGCACAGCACGAGCCACCAACAAATAAACTACATAGTGCTGTTGCCCATAAATAAAGTACAACACCTCTATCCTACTAATTAATTAATTAGCAATAATCAATTAACAATCATTAATAATTAATCATCAAGAACCAACATGTCCTGGGTTGGTAGGCGAGGGCTGTAGGGGAGGACATGGACAGGAGGAGGGGCGGGGATAGCTGTAAATATCACAATACCATAGCGGTGTGACGTAGTGTTGCGATTCACCGCCCTAGCTACTGACATTATCGGTAAATTAATTATATTATGTAGCAAAGTATATTATAATCAAATTGATATTATAGATGGAAATAGTGAACTCTCTCTATCTCTCTCTGTTAGAACCTAGAGTTAGGAGAAAAAGTTTGCGTGGAAGATACGCTTCTCTAGTATTTTATCAAATTATTCAATATTAAAAATTTAAGCTAATATAAAATTAAACCAATACAAATTATCTAACAAATAATGACCCAGTCTGGTGGCTCCATGGTCAAAGGCACTACTCTCACAGTCGGCTAGGCTGCGAATGAGAAAATTTAGGACCTAATCGATTTCATCTGACCTCATTGAGTCCATATTTGGCGCGCGCCCATTTTTACCTCACGCTGAGTCTTCATGTCTTCATGGTAGGTGCAGTCTCTAGTTCGTTCATTCATGTGTTTGTGCGTATATTTATATCTTATGAATGGATGAAATGGCTCGTTTTCATTCAAATAATTTGTTTTTCTTTCTTTTAAAACGTATATTTAGTTTCCATTCCATGCGAGGAACTAATCTTTAACAAAAACCGCTCTATATGTTCTCTAAATTTTACAATTAAAAGACCTTAGTGCAATAATGTGCTATTCCACAACTATAACAGTTATATTTCCTCACATATTTGTGTTTATTCCTGGAAGATGTTTGTATTAAATTTAAGCAAAAGAAGAATTTATTATTTGTTCTTATGAAAAATTGCATTTTTTAACCTTAAATAATATATTGATATCTTCAAATTAATATTTTGTGGCATAGTATATTAATTTCCTCAGACCTTTCACTTAACTTACAGTTGAAAAGTTTGTTGAAAGTAAGCATGCACAATTTAATTTATAATTATATATAGGTGACCTGGCGGTCTAGGCGCAAGGTGTCAGACTTCTGTGCTGGCGGCCGGGGTTCAATCCTCGGTCCCGGCACAGATTTATCTGATTACCAAACCCTTCCTTCACCTCTGACAAGACATCTTGTGAATGTGGGTAATGCCAGGCCTCCGCCGTGGTTCGGATTCCACGTTAAACTGTAGGTCCTTCATTTCATCTCACAATCACCCTACCATTACACATTAGCGTAAGTGCGTATAACCCGAATGGGTAGTAAGACGTGGTGCTAATAATAATAATAATTATATATATAATTAATTCACGAATATATAATCTATTGTTATATTACGATCCTTGCTTTATTTCATAGTTTAAAATGTTTTCTAAAATGATGCACAATTTATTTACAGTCCAATTTTAATAGGAAGGTCCTTATTTGAAAGCTAGAATAAACACTGGACATTCTTTCACGTGTTCATAAATCAAGTCATGTGATCTGCATCTTCACGTTTGATAGGTATCTAAAAGTCCCTTCCTATGAAAATCGAACTATATAAATATTGAAACTTCAGACATCTTCAGTTCTTAACACTAGTGTTGCAAATAAAAGGTTTCAAATTGGTTGTAAAAAAATATTGGGTTGATCATATTGTTTTTATGGGGCCTAACATTTTCTTTTTGTAATAATAAGATACGTACTAAGATAAAATTCGTATTCGACATGCCGGCCATAGAGGTTTAGACCATTCTACCAACGAAGCGGACTTACGCCACCGTGCACGCCATCTTGTGTCCAGGATAGGATAAGGGGATAGTTTTAGATCCATTTCCCCAACTGGATATTAATTTCTATCTATTTTTATTTTATTTCTTTAAAGATTTTCTTGTTCTTAGATTTGCAAGATAAATTCATACAGTTTTTGGAAGTATAAAATTTGTATATATAGTTTTATAAATTTGTTGTAAGGTGGTGTGACTTTCTAAAAGATCAAGACACGCCACTGATATTTTCCACGCCAATTGTGCCACTCTCATTGCACTAAACAGGTGATTCTTTTCAGTACCGCTCGTTTACACCAGCTGGGGATGCATCTGTCGGTTATTTGTTCTACTCTTAAATAAACATCTTCCCTCGGGGAGGAACAATGTTTTTGAATGTGCGAGTTACTCACTTATTGTTCACTCAACAATGAATTAGTGTCATACTAAGGCTGGAACTCTTCTCTTATTCTTCTGAACGCTTTTATCTCATGCTTTATATTTGCAGTGTGAAATACATTTCCTTCTACAGTTTCTAATAAATATTTAAAAGAAAACGTTGCCCAATTTTGTCATAAAAATGTTGGTAAGCTTTGGACAGCATGTTCCTGTATTCCAAATGAAAATATAAGCCATTGCAAATTCCGTAAATTTTTACTTACAGTTATTTAACTTAAAAAAAAATCTAACGTTTAAAATACGGGTTAGTAACGACATAATCTAAAAGATTAGGAAGAGGAGAGGAAACCCGCACAGGTGTGCATGAGGACAAACGCGTCATTCTCGTCTTGTCCGGTATTTCGGTGACGGGTAAGTCGGGGCTAAAATCCAAGCTGGATGTACTGAGGTGATTTTTCCTACTAGTTTACCACTCTCTACACGTAAATGTGGGTACATCTCCTCTACATTCTACCTACCTCATCCCTATCGTATCAGTGTGAATAGTCGGATACCTCAAGGGGCAAGACGGGGAAGAAAATATAATAGAGGAAGTGCGCCTGCATTAGAATGAATAGATGATGTGAAATCGTGTGTGGGAAAACCACCCCGTGTGCGATCTTGTGACGTGCGAGTCTAACGCCCTAGACCACTCGTCCATCAGCGCTTATCCCCCTGACGGTGTTTCAGCTGGATGATGAACTGGTTCGGGCGGTGAAGCTGACGTCCAGAGAGCGGAGGTTCATCAAATTCGCGTCTGTGGAGTACGATGGTCAACTGTACATGACTCCACAAGACTTCTTGGAGTCCGTTGTGGAGCAGGAGCCAAGGCGTGAGTATGGAGTCTCGCGTGGGTGAGCCAAGGAGGGGAGTTATCCCCCTCTTCTCCTGAATATGGAGTTTAATATACATTCAATTGATTAATTCACATCCTAATTCTGTAGTTATCTACATACTTAAAACGTAAAGCGATTCCTGGATTTATACTCGACCATTATTTTTTTAATCTTAAATCTTATACACTGAAAGTTTGCAAAAAAATTTAAAGTTTAAGCCACAATTTCTAAATACGACAATTTCTCAAGTTCCACCAAACCGATATTAATTTACTTATTTTTAAATAAAACCTTTATTTCAGGGGCTAGCATTTCAAAATATACAAATTCTCATTAGCAAAGTCTTGATCTATTTATAATTTATGTCAATAGTAAATATATGGACGCTATTTATGGCAGGGTTTACAGTGTAATAAAAAATATGGTTGAGGTATTCTCTAGATTCTAGAAGAAGGAAAAAAGGTATCTAGCTGTAGATTTGCACAAAAATTATAGAATGTCTGAACCAACGAAAACCCTGTGACTTGGGACAAGAAAATTGATGTGTGCAATTTTTCATCTTGGTATGATTCATAAAGCTTAAAAGTGGCTGAAGCGCAAGGGAAATGTTTATTTTAATTTCCTATGTCTTATACAAATAGTTTGTTTGGTTCTAATATTATTTACACAACATTTGCTGTATGCAGGCTACGGTTATTCCAAGTATTATTATATGTGCAATACTTTAATGATTCAGTTTTAATATCACAAAGTTAAGCCAATAACCTCAAATTTTCTTCACAGATTACTGATATAAAAAAATTGTCTTATTTTGTTTGCGCCCAAGGACTTTTTGGACATTTATTAAATTTATGAAACAATTTTATATTCGAGGTGTCAAATGTCATAAAGTGGAAGGTAAAATCACTTCGACACTTGCAATAATCTTTACTATTTTTGAAACATTTTGGAGGAATAATTAAACTTAATGAATCAAATAGCCAAAGCTATCATTTATGCACTTTAGTGAGGATCACACCATTTTAGATATCATATTCTGAAAATTGAAAAATGACACCTGCACATGGGTTTAATTCCCGTGTCCAAGTGTCATTGTTCAATTTTCAGAATATGATATCTAAACTTAAATATATTTTGAACAAATTTGAAATATTTCACTAAATATTATATTATATTTTTAAAGCAGCTACTAAAAATTATTTTATAACTGTTATTAAATTACATCTGGTAAAACACTAAGTATAGATAAATGTCAGGATAAAATAATAAATTGGGTTTTGTTTTTTCCTCTTAACTATCTCTTTGAATTTGAAGGCTAATTTAAAAGTAGCATTATATGATAACAATGAAAACTTTATCTTTTTGTGACTTCCCTCGTTTTAAGCTTCTCTTCGACATTGATTCACATTTAAAAAATTGTAACCTTTGCACTCCCATAATTTGTAACATTAAGCCCTAAAGTCATGTGAACTACACCTGTCATCTTTGAAATTATTGATAATATCTATAAAAAGTGACAACTGTAGTCCACATGAAATGTCATATAATTATGTGAAAGTTGATCTATAGCTTTTCCTAGCTGTCACATATTTCCATCGATAATAACATTGAGGCATAAGCAAGGTATTATCCAATATGTTACAGGGAAAAGGTTTAGCTAGATTTAAGTGTTCCATTTTCCAGCTCGTTTGAAGCGCCGCGTGCTGACGAGCAAAGAGCTTGAAATGATTCGAGATCAAACTCCACCCCTCAGCCAGAGTTCACCCCAGATGTTCCGCACCCTACGTGACAAGGGTGAGTCGGCATCAGCTTACATTTTTATTGGAATCTCAAATCTCACGAATCAATAGAAATACAACATGCTCTCATTTTAAATGTTAGTATTCTTGTTGTGTATATTATTAATACTATTAATAAAAGGAGAATTAAAGTAAATACTATCTTAAATGGGAAATACTTGCAAATTATGGCATGTTTTCTTTTATAATAGTTATTGTGAACACAGCTTTGCTGGGCCTGCCAGAGGGGGCAATTTTTCTCAGGGCCCCCCTCCCCCCCCGATTTGATGGTTTATGATTTATGATCTATCACAGCACACCTGCCTGCTAGTTATGGTAAGACAAATTAATAAAGTGCATTAATGGATATATATTATGTGAAAGGGGCTCTCAAAAATGCTGCTGTTCTGAATCTTCTGGCTCGCCCTGATTGCTTTAGCTCTCTATAATCTAATAGACCTTTTATTTACAGAGTATAATTTATTAATTACTATCTCGCCATCTTGGTAATATAAGGTGATGCTGGTGGTAAAGTTTTGTTAAGAAAAAAAGTGTAAATTAGTTTAACAAACATGAATACCTACCAAAGTTTTTAAATTATGTTAAGACTTTAAAAAAAATCTAGATCACCTTATACACACATTTTATAATCTGTGCTTCATTATTGACCTTTTTTTTAATTGTGTGCCACTTATACTTGTACATTAAATTGTAAATGTATACTTGTATAAGCGCCAGCTGACTCAGAGTCGGCTGTGGTTAGTATATCTATAAGTAGCGACGTCACACATGCTTATCACAGACTGTTTATTAAACTATGAGTGATGAATGACTCTGAGCATAGAATGGACCTGGATTGTTCAGTGGTAGAGCATTAACATGCTAAGCCAAAGCTTCTGGATTTGATTCCCTTGAACAGGTGTAATTTCTCAATTCTATTAAAATTAATATCCACATTTGGGCAATAGTTATGGTTCAAGATGTCCTTACATTCAGTCATATCATAATGAACTGTCAGTGTTGGCTGTACTGATAGTCTTCCTGCTGACTGCAAGCAATAAATCCTAACAGCTGTGTTTTGTGTAGTTTTTAATTATTCCTCCAGGCAAATGCCCGCATGCTTCCTATTACCTGCCTTCTACTACCTTTTTTCTATTTTATGAAGTAATTTTATTACCTCATCTTAATAACTTATGTAACCAAATATTTAATTATTAATAGTGAAATTACTTGTTTTGTGTTTTAAAAGTTAATTTTACTTAAGCTATAACAAACTAATCACTGTATATCACATCACTAATACCTCCCGTCTTTCCTTATAGTGATATTCAAGAGTGATAGTGGTTGATTTGTGTTGTCAAGCGTTGTTTTATGTTGTAGCATTGACCACATCATGGAAGAAGAGGACAGTATCTCCTGGTGGTAGAAATTAAAATACCTTTATTTACCTTGTTTGTGCCAAAAAATTCACCTACAGTACAATTTTGGTAGGAAGAATCTTTTAGAAAATACTATTTAAAAAAGAAAATGTATGTTCAACACACATTTTATAACAGGGTGTGTATTGAGTTGGAGAAAGAAAAATAAGTGACTTTTTTGTTACCTTTTTTGACCACAAAATTCCTTTGGTAAATGGTTGAACATTATATAATGTATTATATAGGCATATTGCATTCACACACAACATTAAACTTTAATTAGATGGTGAACGTTAGAGATGGGCGATATATCACTGACTGTGATTTTTTCACCGATACCATTTGATCACTGATACTCCCAGTTACTCGATCCCAAAAGTATCGGTGATTTAGATATCAGTGATCGGAGATACTCGCATACTCGCAATACTCGCAATACTCGAAATACTCACAATACTCGAAATACTCACAATACCCGAAATACTCGCAATACTCGCAATACTCGCAATACTCGAGCTACGGAGCTAGTATTGCTTCTTTTTCTAGACACTCGAATAAATACTCGCTTCACGGCCTTTGTTATTCTTTTATTTTTTATTTTCTACCAACTAATTGAGAATCGACCTTATTGACTGGCATGTTTTACGTGTTATTTCTATTTAAAACACTTGATCTCTTAGAGCTCATTTATCAAAAACAGTATAAGATTGCTACGTAAAAATGACTTTAATAGTTTAAATGTTTCCTTCACATGCATTTTCAATACAAAACATTTGTTGTTAAGAGCAAAATTCAAAAGCAAGCTTAGCTTACTAAGCAAATCACATTTCGGATTCTTTTTAAAAGTAGGCTACGAAAAAAAATCATTTCTTTTTTTCGGTGATCCTATCCCCAAAATCGTAAATAATGAATTAAAATAAGTAACAAAATATAAATAATAGAAATAACCCTTATTATATTATTTACAATGCGTTGATGATCCTCATCATCCTATAGTATAATCTAAAGTGTGTTTATATAATAATTGATTAAATATTTTCTAGCATCTTATAGGTTTATTTGCTTCTAATAGATGTATAGCTCATCTACTATTATATGTACGGTATTTAAAATAAAATAACACTACAATAATATAATATATGACCTGCTTTCCAAACGTTTTCTAAACAAATCACCATTATGTTATTTTCATTTTTAATCTCACATAAATTTTAATTGTAGTGAAATAGATCACTAAATAAATTACACAATTACAAGAGTTTCTCATAGTACGTAAAATAAGTTAATATTGGTATTCAAGTTTAACATAATGTTTGTTGGACCACTAATTTTGCCCAAATTACATAACATTTCACTATAAAATACTAAATAACATATTTTATTTCTCTATTTTTCAATTGTATTAAACTTCTTAAAACGCATACTTTTGTATTGACTGTACATTAGTCAGGCAACACGAAACCCGGAGATTAGGTAGCTGTATGTCAATAATGTCAATGTCAGTGCCGACTGCCGAGTGCCGACAGAAAGAGCTTATGTTAAGTCTTTAAGTATCGACTTCCATTACAAGCCGCCAAACTTCCAAGTAATTAGTTCTCCTTTCAAGTTCCAACCAACAACCGAATGTCATGGGATTATTCGAGTAAATAGTAAATACCAAGTACTCAGAAATACTCCATACTCCTACTCGATACTCGATTGTACGCGCCTACTCGGACAGCAGCTAAATACTAACAGTGAAAAATCACTGGTATAAATCACCGATATTTTAAAATCACAGTCACTGTGTTCACTGATATCGTAAAATCACTGTTTTTCCCATCTCTAGTGAACGTTAACTTTATCCTTGGTATTATGGTAAAAACAATCATGTAACTTGCGGCTATCGCGTGGTATCATGGGTAGTGGGGGGTGTGACTTACGATGTGTTCGCGTTGTTACAATATGCAGTAAATTCAAACAAAAAATATTTTCGTGACTTTATGACCAAAATATTGAAAATTGGTGACTTTTCAGGGATTTTCGTGAACTTTTTTTTTGCAATTAATAACCTTTTCATGACTTTTGTGACCCACTTAACATCCTGTATTGATAATATATATCAAAAGTGACAGCTTTAGATAACATAAATTGATGTTTGAATATGTGAAGGTAAATCTAGTAACTTTTCTAGCTATCATAAAAGGCTCTTCTTATGAAAATTGGACTGTAGTTTAACTCATTTCACCATTGGCTGCTATTTTCTGCTTCGTTCTCATTAGAATGACCTGCATTGTGCACAACTCCTATCAACACATTTAGATTTAGTGTATAAATTATATTCCAACTTATGTGTACCAAATCTCAGATTAAAATAGTGTAATATTGGGATTTACCATATATAGTTAATGAAATATTTTTCAAGTTCATTTAGTACAGGACATAAGAGATGTCTCGCCCCATGTATAATACCCAACTTAGGCAATTAATACAACTTGAACCAGATGCAGCTTCGTGAGGTTTACTGCAAACTACACGAGAAAACAGTCGACTTGAGAACAATGATACAAATTTATCATATTTAAAACAATAGGATAAAATTGAAAAACTGTTATTATTTTAGAAATAAATAAATGAATTTCAACAATATCATTTTCACTGTTGCCAAGGGAAAAATGCAGAAAATAGTTCTTAAATTTGATTATTTTTTTAGCATGATCTTGTTTCTATTATCCCAGTTAATCAATATTGAGGTGGGCTCTTAAGGTGGGGATGTAAGGAACGTGAGAAAAGGTAATTGTGTTTGCGGTTTTTAGATCAAAACATTTTTGGGCAAAATTAATCAAATAATACTCCAGTAGGCATAGAGAGTTTAATTTTCTTCACATGGTGATATCAACACCTCCTAAATGTTTCAATGGTGTCCTGGAATTTAATTATTACCTATTTATCTTCATTCAAAAATTTTCCTTATCTAGTGGTGCTAACCCCATGAAAGATATTCAACAACTCTTGATATCACCATGCGAAGAAAATCAAACTCTTAACGTCTGTGTTGAAACCATTTTTTTTTTAAATATTTCAGCCAAGAAAATGTCTTGCTATAAAAATTGTGGAAACCCTGACCTTTTCTCATGTTACCTACATCCCCACCTCAACATAAACATCAATTTAGCCATTAATTTTTATTATAACTTTTTTTTTTGTCAGGCAAGAGAGCTGTGTTGTAAAAGTTAATTGGATAAAGACTTATCAGGAAAATATGTTTTTTATCTTCCTGCTTACAGGAGAACATATACAATTTAAACTGGAGTGATAATTAATTATTTATCTTGAATACTTATTTGCAATATTATAAAAAGATGGCTGGCTCTAAAAGCAGCTTATAGTTTTCATTGAAACTTACAGAGTTTATGGTATTCACAATTAAATGAGGAACACTGTTCTCTCACTGTACACTGCTGCCACTGGACTCCTTTTTTTTATGGAATGTGATTTCAAATTTTATACACCCTCCTGTAGAGGTTGGATAGAATGAAACCTAAGGCAATACTGTGGTAGCCAATACCTCTTTGTCTATTGGCAGCAGTACACATTTAAAGACTTAGAGAGCAAACATTTTACTTCTTGAGCTACACTCACCATGTTTATGTTATCCTTGCACTTCCTTGCGACTGGCTCTTCTTATTTTACAGCATAAAATAATTCATAAATGCCATCTGAAAGTTTGATTTGCATTATTTTAAAATGTTTGTATACACTGATGATTTCCTGCTTCTGAATGGCTTCTATTTTCTGTCACTGTTGTCTAAAATAGAAGTGCCTCGCCGTTTAGTTATAGTATAGTTCCATATGAATTAAAGCATTACAAATATATAGGCTATTGAAATGGTTTAGAAAATTAAGGTCAATGCATGAAAGGAGAGTTGGACTTTATTTATTTGGATACTTTTCAACAATAGCTCCTTTTATATATTATTATTTAGAATCTATAAAAAATGCACCATTTTAGTTAAATTATTAATATTTAAAATTGAATGTTTAGAATGTTATTTAGGCTTAGTGCCACTGACGAATGCTCTTTTGTCTGGCATGTCAATTACGTCATGAATAACAAAGAGAACACTTTTTTAGTAAATTAATAAAATCAGTACAATTTTTGTGTGTTGTGATTTGGTTCACACTCTAAATTACACAAATTACAAATTACTTCCTTTTATTAACTATTGCTTAAAAATCTTGTGTCAAATTAAGATCTTCATAACTGGACCTTTTCGATATGTTTGCAAATATTTCTACTGTTTAAAACCAACTGTCTATTGAATACTTAGCGTTGTTCCCTTTGTTTACAGGTATTATTTCCTACACAGAGTACTTGTTCCTTCTCTCCATCCTCACTAGTAAGTACCTCAACATTTTACTTAATAAGGATTTTTTTACATACACTAGTGGTTCTAGCCTGTGGTCTGGATCAGTTTTAGATTCAAGCCATATATTTTCCACCACCGGATTTCTAGGCTGGTTGTAGCTTCATATTCGTTATAATCTAACTTAATACTAGGACAAGCACAACATCCAGTCCCCAGCCATGCTGGGAATGGGAACTAGGGACTCTTTGCCCAGTAGACAGTCACGCTACCAACTGAGCTAAGGGTGTTTGATGCTCAACAACATATCATCTATAAAGGTTACACACACTTAACTCCGCTAAAATAAGCTCTCTTTCGCTTCTTATTTTTAAAAAAGTTGTTAAAATTACTACACAAAAACATGATTATTATTTTTAAATTTGATGGTTGATGTTTGTAACTTTGGTTGTTTGTTTTGATACAATTTTAGGAAGTAAAATAATTTTTAATCTAAAAAACAACTTTTGTCAGTTTTATGTTTATGACACATCATACATAAATGTATTAAATGTATACTTGTTGCATGTTTCATACTTTTACTAAACAAAGTTGAACTAATAGTCTATTTTGACTTAATTCTGGTGATTTTATTAACTGAGATAATTTGTGATTCTTGGCATGGCATGACAATTTATCTTCTTCTTTTTTTTTAATAGAGCCTCGAACCGGATTTGAAATTGCGTTCAACATGTTTGACACTGATGGTAACCAGAGGGTTGACAAGAACGAATTCTTGGTGGTGAGTTAAGGGTAAAATGAGTGCATGACACTGAATTAGTACCGATAGTCATTTTAACGGTCAAATTACCAATGTTCATTTTTATTATCTGTATTTACTACTTAAGTGTGTAATAGGATTAATTGTGCAGAGTGAGTCAACTTGGGTTGATGAGTCAAGTGTTTGCTTAACTATACACCTGCACTAAAGATATTCTCAAAGAAATTAGTTTCTATTTTAAATGTGAATATGTTTTTTGCTGACCATAAAAAATTACCCTCTTCCTTAATTTGAGTTTAATTCACTCGACAGACATTGATTAGAACTAAAGGACTGACAGAACAAGATAGGTAAAGGGGATTAGAGTTCCAACCCCCCATGACATTAGATGTTATTAAATTCCACAAGCACCTTGGAAGAATTAGAAACTGTGTTAACAGTTCTTCCACCTGAAGGTCAGTATTGATGTCAGTCAGTAAGGACTTGCTGGTGTAAACACTGGAAAGTGAACCATACGTTATCTAATCTCAAAATATACTAAAAAAATAAGCCAATTAAGTAAGTAAATGTATTTAATCACTAGTTTGTTAAACAATAGATTTTAAAACTGTTAAAAAGTGGTATAACCTTCTAGAAATTATGCGATTTATGTATTTTTCACTAATATTTTGTTTAGCTTTACATCAAGACAATATCTATTCCTTAGTGTTCATTATTACTTTTGATCAAATTCACTATGCATTTGTTAGTTGCAATCGTTTGTTAGCTTGTTGTGTTATAAATTATTTTAATTATTTAAGAAAACGCCTTTTCCCTTTATCGATTTATCATTTTTGACCTGGAATAGTGCGCACTAAAGGAAAATATTGGAAAAATATGTGAATAAATAGTACAATAAGCTTTTCACAATCTAAGGTTCTCTTTTAACTGTAGAAACCCATATTGTGTTTGTGCTTTTTGTTCCTATCCTTCTTTCCTATAACTTGTTTGATACAAACAATTTTACTATTGCTAGGCGATCAAGTGTGTTTTATTTTATTATCGCAAGTTTTTACTCTAATTTTGGGCACCATAAAAAATGTTGTTAGTGGAAATATAGTTATTCTTAAACTACACATATTGTATTTTATAGTTTCCACAGAAAAACTAAGGTTTATCAATTAGGAAAATATGTTTCACGACATTGCCAACTTGGAGATTTTGAAGCTATTTTTTCAAAGCTGTCTGCATCTTAACTCGACGCACCCAAGTAGTCTATTCATTATCACATTTATACACCAATCTATGAAATAAAAAGAAAGCGAATAAAATAAGCAGTTCACCCTCCGACATGTTTCCTATTTTAAATTGACATATGCTATCACGGACATTTTTAATCTATATCTTGGCAGGAAGACTCCTAAAGGCCATTTGGGGACTAAGCCTAGGATGTAGACTATTTATAAAAACTATATTTACAAAAAACTACTTGAAAATAAAAATAATAATTTTCTGACACTTTATGACAATTTTTATAATTATTTAACAATTTATGGGTTCTTTTTAAATGTTAAATATGAAAAAACTGCTGAAAAAATGTAGATCCATTAACATGGGAAATTTTATCTTGACTTGCCGTGATGTCACAAGTAGGTAACATCCTTAATCGGTTATGTAAATAATCAGATTAAAAACATACTATTTACATGCAAATTGGAGAACAATTAATACTCAGAACATGTTTTGTTTAACTAATGATCTATTACTATAGATAGTGTTTTAATAGTGAACTGTATATAATTATGAGAAGTGTGCTGCTGCCGAGATTTTTGTGCATCGTGATGACCAGATTAACGAGCATAATGAGGTCCACATGGTATTTGATATAATTGTAAACAGAGGTTTGTGTGTAATGATGTCCAGATTGATAGTTTATATTTTTGTTTGTGCTATGTTTGCTGTGAACTTGTTTGATAACAGATTCGTCAACTACTTGGAGGCAACTTGCTTCAAGATCGAGAAATTGATGAGAAAACGCAAATTGCTGTGAGTTCCATTCGATTGAATGTATTTGATGACTTTCTTTTTTTCACAGTCTAATTCAATATTTTTCAAACTTACAATTTACACTCTGCTGGTCAAAAAATTGAATGTTAAGGGAAATAACCTCACTGCGGTATTGTTTACAGGAATGAAAGTTATGAAGCTTCAAAATCACTAAAATATTCATCAACCAAAACAAATTTTCAGTTTTGACCTGGTTAAAACTTAACTTTATTTGTGTGAGGATTGTTTCTAACCATTTATTTTGATCTCAGCTAAAATTACACAACTTAAAATACAAGTTTGTAATCCCCTAGATACATTTTTATGCCTTTCTCCTTCATTTTAGTGTGGACCATATTTTTAAATACAAAAACACCTCTTAAATAATAGGAAATTTTTGGGCATCTGTAAAATTGACACATCTCCGCACTAAGGTGTGTGACACCCTTAACACACACATTTTAGACATAGAATTTTTGACTTGAAAATATAACTCATTTAAAAGCAAACTGATAATATAGCCGATTTCAAACATATGGTTTTGGTTATGATAATGAAATTTTGGTTTAAAATGTTTAGTAAATTCTTCATGAAAACAAACTTCAACACACTTTAATTCCTTACTATCAGTGTTCTTAGCAAAAGTTTGAAAAATATTAATTTACTTTGTCTTCTGTCCTGTGTAAAATTAACACTTTTATTAATCTTAATCCTGTTATTTAATATAGGTGTTGGTTCTAAATTATCTTCAACTTTTGTCTTACTTAAAGTAACAACAATATCCATAGGAAATCTACAAGATATATATCTATAAGACTTCTCATACTAACTTTACAAAATATGTTTAGACGATGTCATGTTTGGGTATTTATTCTTACATATTCTCAGAATGTCTAAACGTAGTTTGTTTCATAACAAAAACTACTTCATAAACTACACTTTAAAACTTCTTTCATAAATAATGCTTGGCTATATAGGCCTACAAGACGCCTGATTCTTAAATATATCTATATGGACAGCTACTAAATACATCACTTTAAAATATTTTCACACAATTATCATCATTGGGAAATCTGCTAACTATTTCACTTTTAAATACACTTCTTTACATTCATATTTCATTGCATTTAATAGACATTTTGCTTTAAATAAATTTTGATTGATTGATATGGTCTGGACATCTATTATAATTATTTTTTAATTTGATCTAAACATTAAATACACACATCAAGTCAGCTTGTAAAGTCACATAAATATTATATGGATATCATTTGGATGTAATTTTTAAATTATTAGAATTTTCATGGGATGTTAACTGGATGTCTTGGTAGATAATAATTATATTGTATGGACAGTTAAGTTATCGTTTTTAACAAGAATAAAAAGTGAGGAATATGCTGCAGTGTGTTACACTCCTAGTTCCCCAAATAAGACCACTTCTACTCTCTGTTTAGAGAGCTTATTATGTTTTTTATCTTGTTTTTAATATCTTGTATATATTTAATAACAACCTAAAAATATGTAAGCAGGGGTCTGTGTTTACATAAGCGCTAGTAAAAATATAGGCATATCAATTGAAAGTATTGTTATATTAGATGTGCCATAAAGTTAACTAAATATTTATCATTTTTATTCTCTATAGTAATCATCTTTTGTCTCAAAGTATGAGTTTTTATTTAATGGCTAGTACTTTAGTATACAATAAATGTGTAACATTATTTATACAGTTTACCTTATAAACAAAAATCACTACTGACAGATATTACAAATCTTTTTTCAAATCTGGCATCAACTTCAGGGGTGGGCTCTGCACTTATATTTTTGTAAACTTCTGTTAGAGTTGAATTTAAATGTTGCATTCTCTCTTAGCAATTTATGTGTAATTAACTTAGTTTTCTGTTTTTATCATTAAACTTTGAATAAATAAACAGTGATGTAGATTTTTGTTGTAGGCTTAGTAGATGTAGACATGTATTATCTGTTCTAGTAAAATCTTAATCCCTTCATTATGTATTGACCAACTAATGTTATTTTGAGACTTTATGGAAAATTAGAATTTTCCATTTTGCTTACTTTCCTGGTCATCTTTGGGCCGCTATTTCCTATAACACTGATATTAAACTAATTGACTGTTTTTATTTGTTTAGTAGCTTTGTTAATTAATTTAGTTTAGTTTGATTAATTTTCACCTAAGTAAGATTTTTTTTGCTGTCCATATTAAAACTATATATGTAGCCTTATAAGATTAGTGATATCGAGTCAATTCGCCATAAGAGTGGTGGTAACTGGCATCTAGCAGAAGATGTAAAAACCGTTAAAAGAAAAACCTAATTGTTTGTTGTGAAAGTTTTGACTACCAAAAGTGACAACATATCAACATAATTATAGTCTTGCAGATCATATGGTTTGGCAAATGGTTACATGGTAGGTAACTTTTCTTTGGGTTCACTTACCACCTCGCCTACAGTAGCGAAGGCTGAGGGAGGGGGGGGGGATAAAAAAACTTTCTACAACAAAAATTGTATTCTTTTAATTGAGTTTAGAGTTCATTTTACCAAAAAGCTATGCCAATATTATGGTACAGTTATAGTCAAAAATGAATAAACTTAATTGCTTATGAGTCTAAGATATACAGTAAAATTTAATTTTTATCCATTTTAATTTCTTATGAATATGGAAATATTTTATCTTTTGCTCTCATAAACTGGTCTTTGAACCAAATTAAAATTACATTTTATATGACGTACAATATAAAATTTGCTTATGAAATAGATTTTTACTATTTACATCCATTACTGCTTCCAGCCTGTGGCCTGGGCCAGTTTATTATTCAAGCCATATATTTTCCACTGACTGCTTTCTAGGCCTGTCATAGTTATAAATTAGTTGTTAATTACATTGTACACAAATTATTAACACACATAATGAGTAGTTTAAACATGGACATTGAATGTAAGAGAGACTAGGAAAGTGTAGGTCATGAGAATGAAGTTTGTGAGGAGCATGTTAGCTGTCACGAGGAGAAACAGAATTAGGAATGAAGTTATCTGATAAAGAATAAGGGTACAGAGAGTACATGAGATAGTAGAGGAAGAAAGACTGGGATGGTATGGACATGCAATGAGAATGGAAAAGGAGAGAATACCAATGAGAATTACAAAAATGAAGTATAAAAAAAGACCGAAAGGGAGACCAAGAAAGAAGGAGCAGATAGCAAAAAGTGTTTAAGTGAGAGGAGAAGAATGGAAGTAATTAAAGGAGGAATAATGGTGGAAGGATAAAGGAATATGGAGACATTTTACTAAACTGACCCGGCCACAGTTTGGAAACGATGCTGATGATGATGAATGAGTAGTTTAGTTACTTATATAATAGTTGTATGCTTGCTATTTTTTCTTCCCTTTTGACTTTAGCCTTCCTTTTAAATATGTTTTTCATCATATTCTTAGTACATCATTATTTTTGTTATTTAGTTGTATCCATATTAGTTTATTTATTTTTGTTTTGCTTCGCAACATTTCCTATTTAGCTGATGAAATTGGTCTCAAAGTCTTTCATCGTGCCAGCTTCTCCCAAAAAACAAAAAGAAGAAGAGAAGACAGCTCCACCTTCATTTGTAAGTCATTAGGACATTTCACTCAGTTTTTTGCTTTGCTACCTTGTGGAAGCTTATGTGGCCTATGCTTCCTTATGTGGTGGCCAGACTAATAAGCACTGTAGCGCAAGAGAAATAATGCTTTTCTAGAGTTCACATAAATTTAGATCATATAAATCCACTGCTTTTCCTTAATCCTTCTATTATATTATAGAAAACTAAACAAAAAATTACATTTCTTACTAATTAAAAAAATTATAAAAACTCTTTACCGGTACATTTTAAAATGTTGCTGCTATAAGATAAGGTATAATAATCATTCACAAGTTTTCTTAAACATTTCTAATGGTTCAGTACACTAAATACATTACTAATTTTCCTTGTGAGACAGTCACATTTTCTTTTCTAGAAATACTTACAATCAGTGATGCTTTTGAGTTTTGACAAAGTGGTATGCAGTACTACCACCGCTTGGACGCTCTCCACGAGCTAAGGTAATGCCAAGATAGGCAACACTAGCTAAAAAACTGAATTTAACTGTTAATCAGGTGTGTGTGTTTATTAGACAATTTTTATCATTTTGAATGTAATTTAAAAACTACTCAGATTTGAAATCCTAGTACATTGGCCACTATATTTACACACACACACATCACATTACACAGTCAACAAATTTGATTAATATTTCCACTTTTTTAATTGTAATGTAGGATTAGTGGTGTATTTAAATATATAGATAGGTCTCTAAATTAAAGTTGGATTTTTATTGCAGTACATAAAAGGAACCTTCCTTAACTAAACAGCAGTAATTGAAATATTTCTAAAGAGTATCCCAGCAACAAAACTAAACTAATATTTTAAGAGCACACAACTTGAGGCCAGTTAATCAGGGACATAGATGCATGATTACACTCAAGCCAGAAAACTTATCGAAGTTTGATTTTTCAATCTTATTGTATTTAAAAAAAAATATTGTTTCATTGGTATCATTCAGATTCTACTGTTTTCTAAAGTTGAACAAAAAAAACTGTGCCATGAAGTGACATCTGGCTTGAGTTGTATTACCTACTTAAGTTATATGTTATAGATTTTATTTATTATGGCAAAAAGTATTTTGTTATAAAAACACTGTAAAAATACTTGTGTTCCTTTACACTTTAATTAATAGTGTTAAAAAGCATTCTTCATAAGTTCATTCCAAACTGATTTAATTCTAAGTTTGTAAATTAAAAAAATACAGCTTTGGATCATTTTGACTCAAGCTGCTCTCAACAAGCTACATGAATGAATGGCCATAAAGACTATTTATTCTTCTTTTTTTTATATATATATATAATTTCTCTTTTCTTAGTTAGTATACAAAATGTAACAGCTTGCTTGCAAGATCTTCAGAATTACAAAGTTTTAACACACGACGACTGCCTGATGCCCAGACGATTCAACCAGGGAAGGGGCATCACACCGAGGAGTTTGTTGGATCCCTCCCCCCATGTTGGTTGAACGCTTTAAAGCTGGGAATTTTGTGAGATTTTAGATTTGGAGTTAGGAAATTATAGGCTTATTCTGTACCCCATTAATTTCTATTATGAAAGTCCTTAACCACAGACTTGTACAAACAAATTTAAAATTTACCAATTAGTGATCCCTACTCTAAAAAAAAATCCCAACTTCAAACATCATCAAACATTGAAAGGAGATTCCTTCTGTGGTAGATTGTATAAAGCTTAGTTAATCAAGTAGCACCGATGTCAGTAAGCAGAGAAAACGGCCGGTGAGTGTATCCCGAATGAGGTATGGAAACGAATCGTAAGGGAACAACATGAGCTGCCCAGTAGTAAAATTGCATTCAGCCAGCAATACTTGAAGTGGCAGCATTGTTATTGTTTAGTGTTTTTATTTGTGATTTTCATGGCTGCTAGACTGTTGCAGTTTTATGGTTCCCATTATCATATGTTGTACAACCAATGCCTTTATTGAATTATAACGAGAAAAAGTTTATGTTCAGAGATTGTAGACCAATTGAGAATAACTAATTAGCAGTTTGATATGTTTATTAATAATCATAAATAAACATTAATACATATTACAAACAAGAAACGATACCTGTACAAGAGACAACGAAAGCATACGTGTGCGGCAACAATCATGTTACTACTGTCTCTTCTCAGTCCAACACACACACACATTATCACTTCCATTGCGCACACACCTGCACACCACAGATGTCACTACATTTTTATTCGCTGTAACATAAATTTACCTATACTTAAACAGCCTTAATTAGGGCTTTATTAAATTTTGAAAGCATAAATACAGTGAATGTTAAGCAACATTTTATTGTTTTCTTATTGAAAGCTCTTACTGATGAAATAAGGACATTGAGGTTAGTGTTAGTGTTTGACTTCTGAAACACACACTAATTTTTCTAGCAAGTATCCATACTAGTTTGAATTGAACTGATGTATCTTATTTCATTGTTTATTAAATTGGCTTTCACGAAAGCTATGTAGGCTCAAAGCAACAATGAAGGAAGAATAGGGCTATGTTACATTGTTACAACTCTTATAATTTTTAATTTGGTTAAGTTAACGACATTAAACAGAAAATAAGTTGTTTTTTTATACCTTTTAACATTTTTAAATTTGGGATACATTTTTAAATTAGTTAATTGGTGTTCGATTTGAATGAAATTTCGTTTAACCATGTTGTCTAAAGTGCTGATTTCGAATTTGCCAAAAGTTATTTAATAAAATGTCAGGGGAAGCCCCTTTACCCTCACGGGCTAAATTACAATATGTTTTGAATATTTTAATCATGTACCAGTATTAATATTTTAGGGCAACTTCCATGAGGTTATGAAGCAGGACATTGGTAGACAGGTATCAAATTACTGTAGAAATGTTGATAAATCCCATTTTTTAATTGCTTTATTTTACAGTTGAAAATGTTTTAAAATAAACCTGGCCAAATTGCTAATTTTTTGATAACGTGAATATCGAGTTATACAGCTCAGGGAACTTTTGCTTCCAAGTGTGTAGTAATAAAGCAGTGGTTTCCAACCTGGGGGTTGCAGCGTGTTTTGTATGGGGTCACAATATAGAGGTTTTAG
This sequence comes from Timema poppense, assembly GCA_902141375.1. Classification (NCBI taxonomy): domain Eukaryota; kingdom Metazoa; phylum Arthropoda; class Insecta; order Phasmatodea; family Timematidae; genus Timema; species Timema poppense. The sequence goes on from CABFOV010002747.1 coordinate 23,738, forward strand.
CTTTATATTTAATTATTCAAGGATGTTATTGATTAAAGGAAGATACATAATTCTAATAGAAACGTAAGGCGTTAAAGTGCTAAAAACTACCTAGTTATTGCTTAGGTTACTTTTGGCTATTCCATTCTGATAGCTTCTTGCTTATTTGTTTGCTGTGGCAGCCTTGTAATGCTGCTAGCATAATATAAAATAATCCCCCAACCCCAGGCTTGTTGGTTCTATTTTACTACATATTAGTTGCATATAATCATTACTATAAACAATTTATAGTAATTAAAACAAGCATTAGTGGGCATGCGTGTTTAATGTCACGCTCTTTTCATTTGGCTTATTGGTGAAGGTAAAATAAGGATTTTGATTCTGGCCAGGGGTAGTTTATCCTAATATCCCTTCAAGCTAATAAGGGTACATTTTCTCTACATTTTACCTATCCTACTGGTGTAGTTAACTGTAGATAGTCCGGGCTGGTAGTAATACACAGTGAAAAAACTTGGAAACTAGGATTTGAATGCTTTTAAGTTATCAAAGGGTTGCAATGGCTGCAGAGATAAAATTTGTGGTCATAAATTACAAAATGTTGGAAACCACTGTAGTAAACTCAGTTAATTTTTAAAATCTAAAATACACAATCTAAACAATATCTACAAATCTTTATAAATATATTTAAGCTCAATTGGATATTTAGCTCAGATGCAGGTGAACTGAAATAAATAATAATTCAAGTTATTTTTTCCTTATGCACTGAAAGAGCCTTGTAGCTTTAAAAATTCATTATGAACAAATAAATAAATTTAAAAATACAGTTGCTTAAAAGCTTGGTTTAAGGCTTGATTATCAAACCCAATTTTATTTTTTTTAATTCTGTGAGCCTCCTTCTTCCCCCTGCCCCTATTCACAACATTGCCCTTGTACTCTTCTTTGCCACTTAGGAATTTTTCTAATTTCGAAATGCTTATAGAATTAGGAAAAACACTGGTTCAACCTCCAAAATTTTTCGTGCAACGCCCTTGAACCAAGGAGACAAATGAATTCAGACCTAGGTGTTTATAGAAGAGCTAAATATTGTAATCTGTAGACTGTTGCCCCAAAAAGAACATTATAAATTTTATTCGTAATTATGTTGACATAAATGTACAGTTATTTCCCTACACACGTTGAATAATTCTCCCCTTCCTCCATACACACACAAGTTTTCACATTTAAATTCAATTTTGGACTACAAAAAAATCATTAGTTAATCAAGATTTCTGTCCAGACTTTCTTTAACGATGCCAGTTGTACCAACATGGAGGGTTTTTTTTCTTCTGAAGTGATTTAAAGCTCACTAGCAAGTAGCCTTACTCTTGCTTAATTTTATTTCTAGATATTAAGACAAATTTAAAGGGTTATGCATGTTCTTTCTTGTTTGAATACAAGCATATTTTACACATATCTTCTCATTTTCATTCATTATTGGGACCAAAGCTTGGGAAATTAAACTTTAATATACATGTGTGTGTATGTATGTATACACACACACTCTTAGACTTAAGAGCAAAACTTTGTACACATTTTTTTTCTAGTTCTTCATAAGGAATATGCACCTAGCTTTTGTAATATAAGTTAAAACTCACCTGTAAATGTACATATATGTTTGGAGTTTTTGATTCCAACAGTATAATTTTATGAGTGCTCAAACATTAAATTTTCAGGTATTTTATCATTATTTCATGCAAACATCTAAGAAATAGTCCCTTTCAAAGGATTGCTACCATGGTTGAGAGGGGGGGAGGGTTAAGAGAGAATACACATACTAATCGACTGGGTAGGCACAATGTTATAGTAGTTTCATAAAACGACACTTCGAAATAATTTCAGGTCCAGTAGAGAATCATGTTTTGAAACATAAACAAGGGAGCACATTCAATATAATTATGATATATTGATTAATGATTAGGCTTACAAATTAAAAAAACCATTCAAATGCAGCATTTGAAGAATAAAATAAAAAATTTAGTTTGATAAAAAATAAAATATTTGTTTGTAACAAACCTGCTAGTTTATTTATTCTTTTCACTCTCCAAAATCATTTGTTTTTGTTTTTATTTAGTGTCTTTAATTCATGGTGTCTTTCAGGGATTAAAAAAAACCTAACCATTGTTCATAAACTTGATTAATATTTCTGCTTTGCTGACAGATTTGGGGCTACTAAATATTTAGGTGGTGCCTGTCAACTTTGATTTTTAATCCAGTGTATGCTTTAATGACATTTTATTTGCATGAATCCTTTTAGTAATCTATTTACTGTCACCACAAGACATATTTTGACTTGAGTATTGATCTACCATCTTCAAGAATTCAGAAAGTTATAAACTATTTGTGAAACATTTCTTGGAAAGGGACATTATAGTCAGAATTCCAATTTTAACACAACTATATCTGTATCCTTTAAGCAATAAATCTATCTGTGTTTGACATATTTTTCTAGAGCAATAAAATCAGTAGCGCAACTTCCTTCGAAGAAGAAGTAAAGCCGTCGGTCGCATGTAAAAAACCTTGTGAAATTATCTTTCTAGCCAAAATTGGCAGGCCCTCTCGCTCTCACTCATAGAAATTATCGTGTGTTGATATAATCAGTCGGTTCAGAAAGTGCACTTTAAATATCTCAAATAAATTTAAATGAAATTTAAAATAAATATTTTCATCATGTTCATCAAGGATGTGACTAAGTGTCCTTAAACCTTTTTTTTGGACTGCTAAGGTTTTAAAAAACAACTCTCAAAGTGATCTAACCTAATGCTTCTTGTACATTGAAAATATTATTTATTTATTTCCCTTCACCTATTGAGACCCACCTTACTTTTGTCTAGTTGTCATCACTCCTTTCAGATTCCCACACCTCTATCCCTACTCTGGGGGTACGGCTGTTAATCACAGCAGAAGCTAGTCTTGACGTAGTTGTCAAATTGTTTGGTGTTTAGATGTGGGGCTAAACTATTAATACATTTGTATTGCTCATAATATGTATACAAACAAACAGTAATATCATAAACTATACTAAAATAAATTTAACTCTTTGTCAAGAAGTGTGTCATGAAGAGGGCTTTGGGTAATTTTGGCGAGGGGGGGGGACAATGTTAGTACTTGACAAAAGAATTATTTAAAAGATAATCAGGCATGTAACTGTCCTACTAACTGACTCTAAACATTAACCCACATAGGCCCCCATTAAGAACTATTTCATGTACAAATAACACAATTCATTACAGGTGAATTAAAAAATAGAGCTAATATTTTTTAAATAATAGTAGTTTCATGAGAAATCTTGTGATTTTCCCGTTTTAACACTTTGGACCTTTACAAAAATTACTATTATTCGTTCCAGTCAACAAACGATTAAAATAACCAGTGAAAACAAGGAAAGTAGACTGTGTTCAATATAAAAATGTGATAAGAATTGCTTATCTCATCCAAATGAGGATCGCCAATAATGGAGGCCTACCTTGTGGGTTGGTGGGTTAAGAGTAGGAAGAAATGGGGAAACAAGGGGCTAACTTAGCGGCTTCTTTCAAACTCTTGTTGTTCCTTGATAAAGAAGTTGACTTTAGGGCCTGTAACACCCGACTCACACTTGAACACCAATTTGTGCATAAATTAATGCACCCATTCTGGCAAACAACCTATGGATCCTGACTACCCCGCTCAAATGCCTCTCTCTCTAAAAAAACAAATGACTTTTTCTTTTCCCTCCCTTTCACCTTTCTCCAAATGGAGGGAAACCATCAAAAACGACAAGACTCTCTCTAAAACGGTGGGAAAACGGCCAAAGAATAAACAACAAATACAAAACCAATATGTTTAAAGTATTATATAAAAAAACTATGTTGAACAAATTATTACACAAAAACTATTTTACAATATTAAATATATACAGTTCAGAGACTGAACAACTATTATTATTTACTTTTAATTTTGACTCTTAAAACAATGTTTTGTGTAATATGTGCACTCACATTATTTAAAATATATTTAGTTTATATCTTAAGTTTTAAAATGGAGGGAGAAGAGCTGATAAATATGTATTGTTTGTGTGAACAAAAATCGGTGACTAACCTAATATTACGAAACCAACGCCCCAGATGTTCATTAATTACACCATAAATTTTCTAAATAATTTCTTTTCTAAACTTCACATTACAAAATGGAAACAAAACGTTATCAGGAAATTTATATTGGATCATAATTCTCCGAATCAAAAGCTTTATTTATCTTAAAATCAACTTTAGTTCTCTTTCCCAGAATGACTTACAAATAGTTTATTTTAATGTTTAATCAGTTGTATAATTTCATGTGCATGCAAAGTGCATACTATTCTAACAAAACTTTTGTCAATCTGCCTTACAGCTTTAATATAAAGTCTCACTAAAACACCTTTAGGTACGGCGATATTCATGCTTCTGGTGTATTATATTTTCTTTTAGAACAGCCTTTGTACTCTAAAGTATATAAACATGTTTCTGTGTTTAATGTGTGTACTATATGTGATGACACCATGACTTAGCAACTGAAAAGTTCAATTTTGTGTGATTATTGTATTACTTTAATGTAAGTTACAAAATAAGATTTAAGAGTGCTGCTGGTATTAAAAAACAAAGTATTTTAGAATGGCTTATTTTTCCTACATCATGGATTTAATCCTTGTGTTAAGGTGGATCTCCTACACTTGATTGACATGCGTGTATAACACTTGTGTGACTAAGTCGTATTACAATCTAATTAATTTAAATTGGTTGAAAAATGACACCTTGACATGGGAATCAAACCCGAGATCTTTGGCTTATTGTGCCAATTATATACCAGTGAGCTATCCAGGACTCGTCCGGTGCTCAGAATCATGCTTCACTCATAGTTTAAGGCTGATTTTATGATGGACATGAAGAAATTGTCATCCACAGCACAGGAATAATCCTAGGGTAGCTCAGCCCAACACAAAGCACTATTGTGATTAACTTCGAGGTGTGTGGCTGGTAGTGACCTGCGCTGCTTCTCAGTTACACTTCAATTGCACGACCTTGACGAAATACATACCTTTTATAAAGACTGGCATCCTTCAGAAAAATGCCAGTGTTGTAGATTCATCATCAACAACTAGGCCATTTTATTACCCAAGGCTTAAAAAATAGTAGAATGTTTATTTTAGATTTTGATGGTAAGAAAACACGTATTTTTAACGATCATGACATCATCAGTAAAATTTAAATCTACTCTAAAAAGTTTAGGAATAAATAAATCTATCATATATCTATCTATTTGACACAAGATACTTGATTTTCTTTTAAAAACTGTGATCCATATGATCAGCATTTTAAAAGCGTTGATTATAAAAATAAAAGTTCTTGTTTGTACCCATTCACTTATGATTATATAGAAATATAATTTTACCCTATGATTGGTACACAAATTGTGAAAAAATTCAAAATAAAAAAATACATTCATCTAAATTATGAATGCTATACTAACTCACAGAAATTTACATATGACATATAAATATAAGTTTTTTTTCTATAATTATTTTCAATTTGGGATTTTAAGGGAACTTATAATTATTATGACAGTATACCTTTTGAATTTCAAGGCATACAGCTGGTATTAAAAAGTATCCTTTGTATAAGATAAATTTTAAGTGATTTATATTATTGTTTTACTTTATATAAATAAGTTGGGGATGTAGTGAAGGTGAGAAAAGATCATTGTTTTTTTAAGTCTGTGTGTCAAAACTTTTTTTTTGTCACAATAAATCAGAGATTGTTTCAGTACAAACATAAGAGTTTAACTTTCTTCACGTGGCGATGTAAACATTTTTGAATAGCTGACAAGGGTGTCTTGGAATTTAGTGACAACTCTAGTGACAACTCTTTTTCATATCTAACCCATGAGTCATGACATATAATCATTCATCAACTGTTGATATCAGCATGTGAAGAAAATTAAATTCTTATGTTTGTACTTAAGCAATATTCAATTGGTGACCTGGCAGTCTAGGGGTAAGGTGTCAGACTTCTGTGCTGGCGGCCGGGGTTCAATCCTCGGTCCCGGCACAGATTTATCTGATTACCAAACCCTTCCTTCACCTCTGACAAGACATCTTGTGAATGTGGGGAATGCCAGGCCTCCACCGTGGTTCGGATTCCACGTTAAACTGTAGGTCCTCCATTTCATCTCACAATCACCATACCATTACACATTAGCGTAAGTGCGTATAACCCGAATGGGTAGTAAGACGCGGTTCTAATAATAATAATATTCAATTTATTTTGACCAAAAAAAGTTTTGCCATAAAAACTATAAAAACACTAATTTTTTCTTGTTTTCTCTATATTCATAACTCAAGCTTTAATTATAATAATTTGAGATCTTGGGGAGGTGTGAATTCCCTGCTTTCCCTCTCTCTCATTACTATATAGGTTATAGATCATTATTCAAACCAATTAAAATTAACATTTTGGCACAAAATATCTTCTGTCAAGCTGCTATTAAATTTAAACTTATTAACTACTATACTTTCCATTATAGAACTTTAATGTTTTAAAATATGAATCATTTTTGTAAATTCTTTAAAAAGTAGGTGTACATCATGTACTTAATACAATATAAGCTCAGGGCCGTGCAGTAGATTTTCTCAGTATGATGCAAGTCTTCGAAATGCCGCTCTTTAAAACAACCTTCGATTGTGATTTTTTTTTAAACTGCACAAAATGTACAAATACTATTTTTATTTTTTAAATATAAACTACTTTAAAATAATTATATCAACTATCAACTAGAACACTTTAATACAGTTTTACCCTTTTAACTTTAACTTTTACAAATTCGTTAATTAGGGATGTGTAGTTTAGAGTGGCAGCCAATGTAGATTCATTAGAAATTAATGACAGATTTCTAAGTTTTGTTTGGCTTATTGAAGTTCTTAAGTAGTGTTTTATTAATTTTAATTTGGAAAACTTCTTTCCCCACTAGCTACAGAGACAGGGAGTGTTAATAAAATTCTGAGCTACAACAGCATTCAGATACAAAGTAATTAAATTATTTTGGCACAAATAATTTAAAACATACAAAGGTTTCATAGAATATGGTGGCATTCGAGATACATCATGTAATTCTTCTTGAAGATCATTTGCATCTATATCTGATTCACTTTAGACAGAAAGTATTGATTGGAGACTGGTACAATAATTTTCTATCGTTTTGTCATCTATATACCCAGTCCATGCAAATGCTATTTTTTAATTTGAGTCCCTTTTGTCATAAAATAATCATTTTCAATGATAACAAGTAACTACATTTGCTGTAAAAAAAAATTCTCTTACCTGATCTACTTTTTAAACACAAAAACTGAATTAGTGTAAATGCAAAAATATTATACTGATACAGATATATTATATATCTGATTTACTGATCTTAACATAGCAAAAGCACTTGCCACTTCTCGAGACAAACTAACATTAAAATCAAATATTGTCAATAATTGTAAGCTCAAAGCATAACTATCAACACATAACGCATGCAATTGTCTTTTGTAATAATTGCCGCCTCAGCTTTTAGGAGCGGCCATGCGGTATATTACAAACAAAAAAAATAACTTCGCGCTGACAGATCAAAATTCTTTCGATGGGCGCTCACCAACGATGCACCTGCACCAGAAACCGAAATCAAAGGTTACTGAAAGCACTTAGGCAGAGGCGTGCAATAAATCATAAATTGTATAATCGATCAAAAACAATTTAAAAAATCGTATACATCAATATCGGAATAACATAGACCAAAATAGAAAAGTGTTGTGTAAAGATTTTTAATTATTGAAAGATTCTTTGATTTTGCTGCTTATGCTGCCCTCGCCACCTGATGCGGCCACCTCTCTGTATCGTAGCACAGCACAGCCCTGTTTAAGCTACTGTGTTGCATTACCTTAATGTTTTTATTTTAAAAGTATTATTCACACAAAAAATAAAACATTTGAAACAAAAATAAAGACTTTTTAAATTTAATACACCATATTTTGTTTTTTATTTAAAATTAGTTACCAAATATTTTTGATATATTTTTAATATAATATTTTCACACATTTTTCCCTTTGTTTTTCTTGAATAATTTAAATTAAAAATGTCCCTCTATATCTTGTATGTGTTGTATAGGTGTTTTACATTTTTATAGGCCATTTTAATGTTTTATTGTAAACTTTTGTGTTTTATTTGTTTCATTATTTATCTGCTTATTTTTATTTATAATGTTGTTTGAAGTGATTGTTTTGTAAAAAAAAATTTTTTTTTAAACTATCACGTTCACTATTTTCATCATTGGAATATAACTATACATCTTTGAAAGACCTTGGTTTGAATCTCGGTAAGATCAAAATTTAGTTTTCATGTGCTTAAAAAACTGGCTACGTTTGAATGCTTGAGATTTCACTATAAGTGCAACACTTGGCATTAATTAACCCACTTGTGTTGTGTGGCTGTGATTACAAGAATTAATTTACTAACCTGCATAAATATGTGGGTAACCTGAACTGGTTAAATAAATAATATGTTGTCTCAAAATGTTCTCCTCCAGAATTACCTAGGTATGTGTGCTCAATATTATGGCTCTTACTTTTAACTATAACTAACACAATAAACCATAAAAGTATTTAAATATATATATATATTCATTTCTCAAACTAAATTGTGTACATATTGATGCTAATACAAACAGTAACATTATTGCTAATTCTATTCGAGTTTGTGAAAATATTGGTAGTAACTTAATTTACCTTTCAACTAAATTAAAAATAATTGAAAAATTGGCACCTGGACACAAGAATCGAACCTAGGACTTTTGACTTAGTGCGCCATTGCTCTTTTCATTGGTGTTTCTATAAATTGTACTGTGGTCAAGATCTCATAGTTTCAGGCAAAGTCTGTGAGTGAAGAATATTTACCCTAAACACAGTATGATTCTGGGATAACATTGCTGAAAGTTCCAGGTTCATTACTTGTGTCCAGGTGTCATTTGATAACTAATCTTAATGTATTTTAAATATAAATCCAGATACAGCTGTATCCCTAAAAAGTTAATTTCCACCTTTATAAACATAATAGATGGTGCTCAAATATATTTGCTAAAATGAAATTGATAAATATGTTATCCAATATACATGTCCTCTGCCTAAACAAACCACAAATCTAGACCCACTTTTCATTTCTGACCCGTCTCGGTGGCGTAGTCAGCTAACGTGCTAGTTTCATGTTGAGGTAGACTGCAGAGGACAGGGAGATCGAGATTCGAATCTCACTCTGGTGAACTGAGAAGGGGGCCAGGAGGGTGTTTCCTAAATGGTTTTACACTCTCCCTCTATGCAAACTTTGGGTTTACTTCCTCTATATTTAACCTTCCCAGTTCCTTACCCACAAGCATAATTAGTACTTAAGTGTATACGCCAAATGCGTAGTATGACGTGATGCTTATTATTATTATTAATATTAAATTCAGAGTGGCTACAACTTTAGTACATGATTTTTTAATTTATGATGATATATTAACTTACACTAAAATATATTATTTTAAAGTTTCTCAAAAAAATATAATGTTTAAAAGAGAGAGATTGTGTTGTGTGAGGATAGATGGAGAAGATCTTCAGCCACGCGTGGCGGGGTAAGCACGGGATCCCCGACACGGGGAGCACAGAGGACAAGACCCCCGTCGAGGCAGCCACGCCTTATGAGGAGTATGTAGATGACAGTCAAGGTTTGCAGAGAAGACATTTAGTGGACACCACGCTCATCGTCCACTTCTTTGGCAAGAAGGGAAAAGATGAGCTACAATACGAGGGTTTTAGGAAGTGAGAAAATTATACAACTTATTCATTATTGTAAAATTTCAAAAACATGGTAGAAACTTGCTGATATATTTGGCACCATTTTTGATTTGCTTTTTTAGTCTCAATTGAAAGTAATTTCTGTGCCATAAAATATAAATTAACTTATCTATTAACTTAAAGATATCAAAACCAATTATATAAAATATAGCTTTAAAGTCATTAAACTACCCTTAATTTTAAAGCTGAAATCAAAAACATTCCCCAAAGTATGATTATAAAACATCTAAATATCAATTTTGAACAAAATCTATCAAACTATAGCAGTTTTAGCTTCAAGGATAGACCAAGAGAATTGTAAGACCCACTTTTTTGGGAGTTCAGAGGCACATAAAAAGGAAAGATTCATCATAATCTAAAGGTAGAATATTTAATCATTACAAAACTTGAAATGAAAATGGGAGAATCTAGAATCGTTAAAAGGATATTGACCGACAAACCCAATGGGAAGAGACCATTTAGAAGACCTGAAGGTAGATGGGAGCATAACATTAAAATGGACCTGAAAGAGTTAGTTCTATCCAGTTCACCTCATTTAACACTACCTCAAGATAGGGATGGGGTGTAATGAGGTGGACTGGATAGAACTAGCTTAAGATAGGGATGGGGTGTAATGAGGTGGACTGGAGAGAACTAACTCAAGATAGGGATTGCGGCATTGAACTCTCAAGTTCCTAATGCAATAAAGTAAGTAAGTAATTTATTAACCCATGTAACTTTTATTATTTTGTAGGCATCTAAATATATATAGACTTCAAAAATTTAAATGAAGAATAGAGTTGTTCATGTCTGAATATATATTTGCTACTAACTGTTTTTACTATAGATTCATGGAAAATCTACAAACAGAAGTGCTTGAACTGGAGTTTCATGAGTTCTCAAAAGGCCAAGACACAATCTCGGAGGTTGACTTTGCTAAGATTCTTCTTCGATACACCTATTTAGATACAAATGAGTAAGTATGCATCCCTAAGTTATGCTAAGCTTCAAAATAAATAGGCACATTTATTAAAGTATTGTTGGTTTCTTGTTCTGGTGTAATCAAACTTTTCTTTTGAGATAAAAAAAATTAAACTCGTTTTATTTTTTATTGGCTTACCTGCAGTTGTTTATGAGAATGAAAGCTCCCACACAAAAATAATACAAAAGAAAGATGTTTTTTTTAATTATGGAGTATACATTTTTTATAAATGGGAGGTTAGTTCAAATAGTGCATATCAAATCTATAAATATATAACTAAAAATCATGTGTATTAAAAGAATAAATATGAGTGAATCAACATAGTTTATGTTAAACCCAAATTTAGGCCTTAAGGTATTTAAAAGCAGTAAATATTCAATATGTAATTATTAATGATGTATGGTTATATACAGAACTAAACTGTTTGCACAGTCCAATTTTCATAGTAAGGGCCTTTTAAAAATGTATTTTTTACTGCAAAAATAGAACATTTTACTATTTTACTAGTGTTATTTTATAGGTATCATAATATCTATAAAAAGTGACAGCTGCGGATCACATGACTTGGCTTATGAATACTTGAAATATTATCTAGTAACTTTTCTAACAGTCAGATTTCTATGAAAATTAGACTGTAGCATGTAACAAACAATTCAAAATGTCCATAGCAGTCAACAAACACTTTGAAATTTATTGACCCTAAGTAGGATTGATTGATACATTTTTTTCAATGTGCTCAGTTACTGATCCAAATTTCAGACCATTGGTCTCACTGTTGCACCAACATAGCTCTCCGAGGATTTGATCATTTGGTAGAACATTGGTGGGATAGGAGGTCAAGTGGAATACCAAGGGACATGTTGATGAAGGGAGTGCAAAGAAGTATGGAGGAGAGAGGAGAAGACTGAGTCATTGTGGCACTGTGGGTGGAGTGGAGGGGGGGAAAGATACATTGGAGAGGCTTGTGTTCCAAACAAACCCGGCCACTGGCTGGAAACTGTTGGTGATGACGTTGATGGTATAGCAGAGATGTAATAAGTCATAGGTCCAGAGTTTGAATCCGTAGACCATAGCTATGCATAGTTTCAGCTCGTCGAAACAAATAACATTATCAATGTCTTAACTTTCTGTTGATTTCCCCCTTAGGTACGACATGTATTTGGACAGACTTTTGGACCGTATAAAGGAGGAAAAGGGTATAACCTTTAATGAGTTTCAAGTGTTTTGCCAATTTCTAAACAATCTGGAGGACTTCACAATAGCCATGCGCATGTACACACTGGCTGATCATCCAATTTCAAAAGGTATGAGAAGTAGGATGTCAAACTGACACAATGCTTTGTTGTTGTTGTTGTTTTTGTATTGATAAGTTTGTAATAGTCTTGAATTTCACTTTCTATTGAGTAAGTTTTGTATTATTATGTGTATTTTTTCTACCTATATATGGATCATTTGAAATATCTGGTTGTCTTTTCCCATCCTCAAAATAATAGGTATTTTGAATTATTATTATTATTTCCATCACTATTACAATTATTTCTAGAGATTAGATTTTCAAATCCTAAAACCCTCAAAAAAGCCAAGAAAATATCATATTTGAGAATTTTTTTTAAGCTTTAATTTGTTTTAGAACTTTTATACTGCTTATTTATGGTTTATCTCAACAAATATAGGAGCTTAACAACAAGACCCATGATCATTAATTTACCTTTTAAATGAATGTATTATTACAAGGAATGTTAACATTATTTTAGTAACTATTTTTTATTTTATGGCACCCACTTTTGAGGCTGAATGGTCTTAAGATGTCACTCTCACAATAGACTGGACTGCCATTGATGGAGAGATCAGGGTTTTAATCCAAGTCAGGTGTACTGAGGGTGGTTTTTCCTATATGATTTTCCAATCCCTCCACACAAATGTGGGTACACCACCTCTAAATTCAACTTTCCTCACTCCTACAACGAAAGCATGATTAGTAAACTTTTTTTAACACTGCGTATTACTACTTGTTTTGGTTATACCCTTATGTACTAATTACACTAATGGTGTTAGGGATCAAAAAGGTTATATTCAGAGAAAGTATACCCACATTTGTGTGGGAAACCGTTTTGGATAAATCACCTCCAGTACACCCGATCGATCTCCCTGTCATCAGCAATAGTCAACTGTGAGAGTAATTCCTTAGTAGACCATGTTGCCACCAAGTAGGTTAGTACATATTCATATATTCCGAACAGGTGGTAAGACTCATTGCTAAAAAATAAAACCAAAAATTAAATATTCTACAGCAACTTAAGAACAAATGTTGTTTGTTTAACATGTTTACTAAGGTTTGAATTTAAATTTTGGGTTTCGGATTCACAGATTTGATTTGTAACATAGTGGATTCAACTCATTTCTAATTATTTATTTGCATATTTTAATAAAAAGAATAAAATATAATTAAGATTGATTGTGCAAATATAGGGAATAAACACAACGTGATGATTTTTATTTCCAGATGAATTTTTGCGTGCAGTTAAGATCTGCACAGGCACGAACTTGAGCCGACACTTGGTGCATATTGTATTCCAAATCTTTGATGAGGACGGGGATGGTCAACTCAGCTACAGAGAGTTTATTGCCATCATGAAGGATCGATTGCACCGCGGCTTTAAGGTAAATGGATTGCCAGATAAATTTCAACTCCATACCTCACCCATAATCATCATAATCATCATACATTGTTTCCAGCCTGTGACCGGGTCAATTTATTAAATAACCTCCATCTTCTTCTATCTTTTCACCACTCTTCCTCTTTTAATCACCTCCATTCTTCTCCTCTCACTTCTACATTTTCTGTTATATGTTCCTCATATCTCTTTCTTGAGCTCCCTTGCAGTTTTTTTCCTACATACTTCTTCTCCATCATTATCTTTGGTGTTCTCTCCTTTTCAATCCTCATTACATGTGGCGTACTAACACCTTT
>CABFOV010002747.1:37800-49364 GCA_902141375.1 Timema poppense
CCCCACCCCCCTATTATTAAGCACTCCCCATATTGTGCCTCTACTTTTGCACCACAAAATCAAGGCTTAATCTTATATCCATAAAAACTATTGGAAGAAAAATATGTGGAAAGAACTAACTATGTAAGTATTAATATAACTTAGAAGAAAACTAAAATTAAAAACACAGAATTTGTGTTTTTTGATTATTATTTCAAATGTGTAGTTTTTATTTTAATTAAAACTAATGACAACAGGTAACAAAAAGCTTAATTTTTTAACTTAAACCCTTACTATGTACATGTTCTGGTCTATTATAAAACTAGGCAAAATGTGATGCCAATCCATGCATAATTTTTTTCAAATTGTGGTTGTATTTCAATGAAACATAAAATAACAATAATAATACTCCTTATAGTTAAAAACTTAAACTACGTTATATTATTTATTTCTTATGTTATAAAAAAATATATTCGAAGGCCTCTTAAAATTTCTGACAATCTTGTGTAAGTTTTTCATGAGACACATTTTTAATAAAAATTTGTCTTGTGCCCCCCAATCCACCCTTGGTACGCCATTGTCCATATTATATCAGCCTTGCTTCCTTTACTCTCATATAAACCCCAACTCTTTCCCGGATAACTTCATTCCTAATCATGTTTCTCCTCATGACAGCTCCTCACAAACTTAATTCTCATGGCCTCCACTTTCCTAGTCTCCACTTTCCTAGTCTCCTCTTACATACATTGTCTTTATTTCTGCCGCAAATGAAACAATGAGTACAAAGTACGCCCTGTACAACACTTCCTTACACTTCAAGGGCACTTCTCTTCTCCATAGCGGCCTCACTAAATAGAATAAAATATTAATATTCAATATACATAATACTATTCATGTCGACCTTAGTAGTCTTGCTCGCATCTGGACCCAATTTTCATGAGTTCAAACCCAGCTGGGATCGACGGATTGTTCTTGATCAATTAAAAATTTGTAGCACAACTTCCTTCAAAGGGGAAGTAAAGCCATCGGTCCCATCTTGCCTGTGGCATGTAAAAGAACCCTGCAATCTATGTGAGAATATCTTTCCCGGCAAAATTGGTAGTCGCTTTAGCATAGGTGTGCCGATATATAATCATTTGGTTCAGAAAGTGCACTTTAAATACCTCAAATATATATTTTTTTAAATTATTCATTGAAGAAATTACACACACACACACACAATATAACTTTTACAAAGAGGAACATATTTCCCACTATACACTGCTGCCCCTGGACAAAAGGATAATGAGTGGCTTCTTAAAAATAATACCAGTCATTATCTTATAATCCCTCTGGTAAATGTTGTTCCTCTGTTCATTGTAAAAGTCATAACGTGTTTGTTTCTTTTGTTTGTTCCTCCCTTTAACTTCTTAAATGTATACTATCTCTATAAGGAAAGCCTCTTTTTACTTTTTGAGGTAATTGTATTATAATTGAAAGAAGGTGGCTAGAAATTCAAATATAAATGAAATAAACATATCTGACCTTAATACAACACAAAATAATATAAATAAGATAGTAGTATATTCAGCAAAAAAAAATCAATACAAATCCTCCTCCCACATATTCTACATTAAAACCAGAAACTAATTCAGATTCACTTTCATCAAAGTCTAAAGGAAAACGATTAGTTTTTGCCAAACAAGAAGCTATCCAAACTAAACTTAGAAATTACAATTAAAATAAACCATTGATAATATTGATACACTGGTTTGATGGTGTATTAAATTATGAAATACCATATAAATTAGGGTTTAGTGTAGAGGAATAAAGGGAGTGAAGTAATGGAAAGAGAAACCTTATTGTAACCAACCCCCTTTAAGATCTTCGTTGTTGACTGAAATAATATTTAGAGTGATGTTCATCAAGATTATTTAGTCTCCTTTAGTAATTTTGAGTCAACAAAATTTGTTGAATCTTGGCTGATTTTTTGAATATGACTCAGCAATAGACACAAAAAGCAAAGAAAGAAATTGAAACATTGAACATTCTTAAGGCATGACTCAGATTTGGAGTTGATTATAAAAATATTTCAATCCGGTATTATGAATCTTTTGTGCAAATATCTCCACATATGAGAAAAATATACAATATTTCAAAATAAAAAATTCTACTTTGATTCTTTAAATATTAAATGCTTTTGAAGCTGGAAAAACAACGTTAGGAACAAACTTTACCGTTTTAGGAAAACACAGTAAACCCACCTTTTTTTCTAGAAAAAAAAAACGCTAGTTAGTAATAACCCTCCTATGTATGATGTCTTAAAATATAATAAATATAATCATAGGTGTGTGTTAAAATGATAATCTGGTTATCTCAATTTGTAGAGCAGTGGTTGAGTTAGCTTAAGGTTCAGAGCTCATTTCGTTTCCCAAGGCCACAAACAAATAATATACCCAGACACTCAACCTCTAGGTTAAAATGGTTGCGCTCCTTATAGCAGCTTGCTTCCTTCACCATTAAGATCGCTGCGGCTAGTCCTATCATCAGCCGGCAGTGACACTAGCAAATCCCAGTGTTGAAGGACTTAAGCTGACAAAAGGAGCGCAGCAAAACCCCCGTAAGGTTGAGAGTCTGTTTCTTACTTGTCTGTACCTAAGGCAAAGTTTTCTTCACTATTACATCTTAAAAAATCGCTTCAGTGGCCGAATGGTCTAAG
Source organism: Timema poppense (assembly GCA_902141375.1). Lineage (NCBI taxonomy): Eukaryota > Metazoa > Arthropoda > Insecta > Phasmatodea > Timematidae > Timema > Timema poppense. Next base: position 40,478 of record CABFOV010002747.1, read on the forward strand.
GTGCACTCATGTGTTAAAATGTCCTTCTGATTATGGGGAGATTAGGATTTGAACCTTGGTCTGGTCTACTGAAGGTGGTTTTCCCTAAATGGTTTCCCACTCATTTTGTTTTAATAATTAAGTTGCATGTCCTACTTATGTGAGAGTTTGTTTGAGCAAACTAGTTGCTGTTGAATGTTTGATCATGTTTCAGGGTTTTCGAGATCTACTTGTGCCGGCAGATGAGGTATCAACATGAAACATATTAACACAATTTTTCTTTCTAGCATGGATTATTTTGGGACGGTTGGTGTTGGTTGACATTGGTGCTGTTCTTGTGTAATGTGGCACTTTATTCGGAAGTAGATAATAGTAGCTGGTGATGACTTGGTTACTTATTCGGAACTAGATGTAGTGGCTGGTGATTACATGGTTATAAATACCTTTAAAGGCAGCCAAAAATGTAAATATAGTGGTGGATAGGGTGACATTCTCTTTTCCTTGACTTAATGGTGTAGGACGATAAATTACATAGCTATACTCCAAAATTGCAACTCAACCTTCCTTTTTTTCCCTACAGTTTGCCTTCCTATATTTAAATTATGATAATATGAGCACAGTAGTGTTTTTCAAATTTGGGGCACAATATAAATTCTGAGTCCAACAAATAACAATATTTTGCACAAGATTGGTTACAATCATAATTATTCAGACACCCACACTGGTATTATAATGCTAAACTGTTGATATAAAGGCTGGAGTTTGAATACTGTATGGGTGCACTAGAATTGGTTTTGTCACTTTGGTATTCTGGTTATCCCTCCATATTAATATGGGTGCACTTCCTCTAAACCACCCTCCTCATCTAAACACGTATACTAGACTCTGTACTAAATGTAAGAGAAAACAAAACTATCAAGACTTTTAAGATTTTGTATGGTTTATATTTACTTCAAAAAGGGTTACATTAAAAGAATAATTTTATCTAGTTTAAAACTTTAGTAATCACATAAATTAATAGATTACCACCCACCTAAATATGTGGGGGGAGAAAGAAGAGAGCAGTTCTGGACCCACACTTCACCCCTGAAATGTTGACTAATGATATATTTAAATTAAATTTAAAAATTGCATATGTATTAATGTAATCTATGTTACATCCACTATAAGCAACCGTTTGAGTCGAACAGTTGTCTAAGATATTGCGTGCCGGCTATTTTCTTAGTCTGTGACTTCACGAAACATTTGTCATGGGCTTGTTCATTTAAGAACATGTATATCCTCCTTTCCTTCCCTCCACCCCACAGATAACACCTAGATTACTTAGTTAATACAACTGGGACCAGGTGTCGAATTGTGATGAGGTTTCCTGTTTTTTCCTTTTTTTTTTTTTTATATGAAACAAGACCAATAAAACCATCTTATCGTATTTAAAAGAATGCAACAAAATTGAAAAATCGACATTTTAAAAAAGGAAAAAACTATTAAACTAATCCTAATTTCACTATTTTCAAATGAAGAATGTATAAAACCACATTTTGATACAGGTAACAATGAGTTTTCTTCAAGAGGCAGCCATTACCTGTGGCAGCGATGTAAAGTGAGAACTGTGTTCTTCTTTTAATTGTAAAAGCCATATTGTGTTTGTTCCTTTTATATGTTTCCATCCACCTCTACTGTATCTTGTTCCAAAATTAGTTTAACTAGTCCAAGTGGCTCATAGCCAGCACAATGTCGCTAAAATGTACTCATAAAATAACTTTTTATAATCAAGAGGCAAGAAAAAGACCCACTTTTAAAAAAGCATATTTCAGGTCACAGTTTTGATTATTAAAAGAGTTGGTTAAAATAAAGTAATTCTGCCAACTAAAATGATAAACTAAATTGTAAGTGGAGAACTAAGACTTATAAAAAAGTATATAATACATTATCTGATTTTACCACTAATTTTTAAATTTATTTTTTTCTAGTCATATGCAAAGAACGAGGGTTGGGAAGCCTTCAAGTCATGCGTGAAGCAAGAAATGAAGTCACCTATATGATCACCTGAACTTAAACAAGTCTTCTCTCTCTATCTTCCCAGTCAAACGACCGAGTTAGCTAAATCGACAAATAGTATTGGATTATTTCAATATACTTTTTATGTTATCGTATACAGCTATTTCTGCTATATGATATTATTAAACTTGATTTCACAAATCATGTCCACAATGTTTAAATGCACACAAATGTTAAAAGAATTATCAAAATTGTCTAATTAAACTCTATGTATTGTGTTTGTTGTGATGTTAAGTTAAGCTTTAAGAGTTTACTACGGTTTATAAATATATTCTATGTTCTTCCAAGCTATTTGAATAAGAATTTACCGTTTATTAAGTTTGAGTACTGTTAAAAAATAAAAATATTTCATTCTTAATAATTTTGAGAAAGTAAAATAGATTATTAAAAAGGGTTTTGCGGGAGGGCAAAGAGTTTAGAAAATTAGAAAAATAATATAATCAGAGTAATTTGGAAAACTTGATATGTTAACACTTTGACATCAACTTAATATGTTTAGTTTCATTCAATGGCTTATGTCGTTTTCTGGTACTACTTCTCTATTCTGTCTAAGCTTATACTCCCTTTTGCCCTACACCTAGAACTACCCGTTGTAATGTCATCAAAAAAGAGGTAAAATAAAACTATGAAACTTCTTATCTCAAGGTAAAGAGGAAAGCTCACTGCTAGTTCTCAAATATCTTAAAATTCTATGTTGTAATTTTATACACAAATTACTGTCTTTTTTAGAAGAAGACTAAATCTGGAGCCCTTTTTCATCAATCCTAGTCTCATAGCTCTGCAATTATGCTTAAAAAGTGATTGTAAATGAGCTAATTTCACACATTCTTTTCTATTGTAATAAAACTCAAAACTATAGATTGTTAGTAAAAAAAAAAGAGCTTTGTTGGTCTCTTTCGAATTTATTTTAGCTTGAACCATATTTTGAAATAAATATTGCATTAGGGTTGAACGCCTGCGCTGCAATTTTTTGCTTACTAAGGCAGCCCCCTTAAGCATTCTTCTTTTAGCTCTTCTTCCTCCCCCAATAACCCCTCCCAATCCTGCACTCACAAAAATAAACCAGTTTTGGTGAGGGGTTAGCATTTCATGTAGTCTCTGTACACCAAATATGCCAGATATATCTCCTATGGTTTAAACCAGTGTTAGCCAATCTTTTTTTTCTTTTTGCCGGTAAACCCTCAAAATATTTTGCAACTATACCACAACCAATAACTAGTTTATTTAAATTTTTAATTTTTATATAAAAATAACCCAAAATGTCAATAATTAATAGCAAGAATAAAATTTTATGACAATATTTTCAGTTTGTCTAGTCGGTGAGGTTTATCGAGGCTGTCATTTCTTTTTGTAGATGAATGTTGGTGAGTGTAAGGATAAGGGCTATAGTTTTGTATCCGTGTGAATCGTTTGTCTATTTCTATGTACCCCTTCAAATGATCTCGTCCACCCTAACGAGTACATATATAGCAGTTTGAATACAACTGGTTTAAACAAAATTGTAAGGGGAAACTCGCACAACACCCAAGAACATTACTCTTGTTCCTTTATTATAATAGGGGAAAAAAAATTTAAACTATGAACAGGACTGTGACTCAAAGAACTGAATGTATAACAACTAAATACTGGTGCCGTAACATCATAGTTTTATTTAAGCCTGTTTTTATTTTGATACTTTATATATGCAATCCAAGTGATTTATTAATAGATTTAATGTGTCCAAGGAAATTAAAAATAATATAACAAAACCTCTAATAGATTTAAATTAATACTAGAACATTTTTGATGTAATTCAATATATGCACAATTTATTTTGGTATGAGATTTGTAGTTGTTAGTTTGCTAACAAAACAGCATTTAAACTAAAACGACTAAGCAATATTTCTTCGCTTAAGTAATTCTAGTCGCTAAATACATATAAATACTGGCTATGGATATGATTATTAATTCTCTTTATAACCACACAATGATACAATTCAGTGATATTTTTACTATATTTGCATTGTTTGAACAAAAATGCTGTGTGATTTTATGGTAGACTTTTTAAAGCCTCTGCAAAATACTTGATAGTTTTTTTATCTGTACTATTCTTAATCAGCTTGATGTCATTTTAATCCTAGTCATGAACTTAATGTTCTTACTCAATAAAATTCATGGGAAGAGAATAGTTTTTTAGGAAAGTCAATAGCCCCAATCACTATTTCCAAAAGTTTAATAACAAGTTTGTTTTAAGTAAAATAACAGAGACCCTTGTTTAGCAAAGCGTTTTAGGAATTGCTATTGCAAGATAGAAAATTAAAATAGTTTTATGACAACAGAATTATACACTGTCATGGGTGCTTTAATTATAAAAATTGTGTATACAGGTTATTCAGATCTCAAAGTAATATTATACAGGTTGTAGGGTGTGACAAGATAAGTATTTATACTTGATGAACTTGGGTTCGCGATGCCAAATGGTGGCATTATGAAATGTCAAAGTCGTCATTGTATGCACTTGTGGAGGTAGACAACACAGGCATCCCTTCCAATCCTTCCTCTAATACACACGCTGGTGCCAGCTTAGAGGAGCGGCATTGAACTTTTGGCTGTCAACATGGAGGGACATAACCAGGGCTAGATTTAGATCTTGGGGGACCCAGGGTACTTTAGGTTTGGGAGCCCCTCGAACTCAGAAATTAAAATATATAGCATAAAGAGCAATTCACCCGATTTACACATCTCGGCCAGTTTACCGCATGTAATTGGAATTGGCAAGTTATACATACCGTACATAGAAACAGTACAATACCTACCAAAAGTCTTTCTTTCTAAACTTGACATTTGAAAATTCTTAATGATTTCCTCAAACTGTATCATCTTTAGAACACTGCTCTATACATACAGAAGGCACAGAGCACTTAGTCTTTCATGGGTCATCTTGGTTCTCAAATGTCTGTATCAGTGCAAATTTCTGGGTGAGCTTTCTCCTAAACAACTTGTGACCATCATGCCAAAAAATATCCGAAGAGCTACATTAACACTTGGAAAAATATCACTAAGACTTTCATCATGGAGTATGAACACCCTCGAAATTTCGAATATAATGGAAACATTATCATCATAAGCATCAACTGTTTCTAGCTTGTGACCGGGACAGTTTAATAAAATTCCTCCATCTTCCTCTATTCTTCCACCACTCTTTATCCTTTAATTGCCTCTATTCTTCTCCTCTCACTTGAACACTTTCTGTTATCTGCTCCTCCCATCTCTTTCTTGGCCTCTCTTGCGGTCCTTTTCCTAAATACTTCATTTCTAACATTTTCTTCGGCATCCTCTCTTTTTCCGTCCTCATTACATGCCCGTGCCATCTCGGTTCCATTAGTAACCATAATTAAAAAGTAGGTCATTGTTAACAATTGTCACTTTTTTTTAATAAACTAGAGTATTCTTTTAATCATGATAAGTGTATAACCTAAACGGGTAGTGACTCAGTGCAAAATAAATTTTAAAAAAACTACAATATTTCTGTCTAAAGGGCGGCCCTGGGGCAGTTGCTCCTTTTGCCCCTTTATAAATCTGAGCCTGAACATCACACGGTTTATGACAGACATGCATTGTGTGCTGTGCTTATGTGTGTAATATTGATATGTTGTCTGCCCTCCAGACGCATACAGCGCCAACTTTGACGTCTCTTTGCGCCACCATTTGGCATCAGCCAAGTTCATTATTTGGATACACCCCTGATTGGGATTCAAACTCGAATGCATTTAACCTTATATTTTGATCTTGTCAATGTTTTCAATATATAATACCAATGCCTTTAATTTTTTAAATTATGTTTCTAAAAAAAATTATACAAATCAGATCAATATTTGTTGATATGTTATTCTGATCATAGAATTAATCTTTTACTAAGTAAGTTTTACATACAGTACAGATACGAAGTGTTAAACTAGGCCAAATTTGTTTAATTGTTAGGGTGCTGGGTGCTGTGTGTGCTGTGCAAGCTGTGAAATTTACTTCAGTGTAAAGTTGTGATGAGACTAGTCATGAAATAAATATAATTGACTGTAGTTTTTGTTACTTAGATTAGCTACACCACGGTATAAAGTGTTGTGCTCCCATTTCCGTGTGAACTTAAATTACTTTTTTTTTGATGGAGTGTGCCAAATTTAAAAACAAAGTTCAAGTATTGATTTCAAAACAATAAAAAAAAATTGGTTTTGAAATAAAAATTAATTGATTCAGGGTGTCTACCAAGTTGAAAAAACCAAAATTAGTAACTTGTTGGTGACCTCTTTTGACCACAAAATTCCTTCGGTGGATGATCAAACATTATATAATGCATATAGGCATTTAAACGCAACACTAAAATTTAACTAGATGGTGAATGTTAACCTTGTCTTTGGTATCGGGGTAAAAACAATCAGGTAACTTGTGGCTAGCGCATGGCATCATGGGTAGTGGGTGGTGCGACTTTTGACGCATTCATGTTGTTACAATGTGCAGTAAATTCAAATAAAAATATTTTCATGACTTTATGACTAAAATATTGAAAATTCGTGACTTTTTAGTGACCCATTAGACACCCTGTGATTCGATCTATCTCTTTTCTGAATATTAAAAAACATTAGGCATAATTTGTATTTAAACCTTCTTTGTCAGAGCATAAAGTAAATTAATGGCTATGTCTGTTCATCTAGTTCATATATCATTAAGTTATCAACACATACACTTGTTTAGCTGGTGTAAAAAACTAATTTTTTTTTGTACTTACCAATCAATTTTGGAAAATATACTTATTGATGCTTAGAACATTGAAATTGTGTAGAAATTCTTTGAGTATTTATTAACCACATTGTTTCTAGAAATAATCTACTTATGTTTGTTAAAATATTCTGTTAGAGATGTATAAAATATTGGTTACACATATTGAGTTTTACTGCTAATGAGGTCAGACATTAAACTTTTAGGGCTGCTTCGGGGGAAATATGCATATGTACTAATTACACTAACGAGTAAGGGATGAGAGAGGTTGAATTTATGGCAAGTGTACCCGCATTTTCATGGAGGGGGAGTTGAAAACTACCCTCAGTACACCCACCCGGGATTCAAACTTCGCTCTACCTGTCATCAGCATTCAAGTCTATTGCGAGAGTCATGCTTTGAACCATGTGGTCACCGAAGCAGGTTTAAAGAAGTTTCTTATAATTTTTTCTTTACCCACATTACAATCCCACAACTCATCTCACTTGACCCTGTACAGTTTTATGTGTCACCTCACCAGCACAACTTGTATAATCATTCTTTGTAACAAAATTTATATTTGTTTCATTATGTTTAGAATAACTTTTTGGGTATTATTTCATCCTTAAAAAAATAGTTACCTTTTATTCTGGAACACGTTCAGGGTTGCTACTATTTTCTTACTACCAAATTATCTTTGTTTTCCAGAAAGCATTCTTATTTTTCCATGTTGCTTGGATCTAAAGAAAAAGTAATAACATTTCATTTTTCATAAATCTAAGTATGAAATAATGAAACTTAGATTTAGAGCAGCATGATTCAAGATTGATGGAGGAATTCATCATCTTCGATTCACTACCCTAGTTTAAGGTGTAGTAACATGTTTGAATCAGCTTGTTTAATTCTTCACTTCACTTTTTTTTTTTTGTCCCTCCTAGAGACCTACTGTATTAAGATTTCAGTTAAATATCTCAAATTCACAAATATCCCAGTATTTTTACTACGGGTGGTCGGGCAGCAGATATTTGTATCAGGCAGGCATTACAAAATTAAACTCGGTCAGATTCGGGCGGGAATTTAATTTTGCAAACAATTTTTGTTACAGGCCTATTAAATTTCAAATTACAAGTTAAAACAGTCACATTTGATTTAAAAAAATTAAAATGATTAGCTTATGCTCAAGAATTTATAGTTAATACCAGAGCAGATTTTGATTTTCTGTGTGAAAGTTCTGTTCCTAACAAATCTGGCTAGTAATAATAAATTAAAGATCTATAAAGAAAAATAATTTAAATTAAGTTTTTGCAAGCATAGGACCTAATAATCGCAATGTGGAAATGTTGAATTTGTTATGTTGTTGGCATTGACAAATAAAATTAAATCGTAGGAATCTTCATTTCGCTATGTTGTAGACTTGTAACCTGTGAGAGCCGTTATAATAGTTTTGTTGAAAGCAAATATAATAATTTACAAATTAATAAAAAATAATACTTACCTTTGTTTGGTATTCGTTGAATTGAAATAATTCAAGTATGAATATCAGTTAAACACTTCTTCATAGTTTGCTAACATGGTATTATATACTTACCAAGTTCTTGAGATGCCCAATTTATTTCCTGAAATTTTGGGTGCCCGACCACCACTAATTTTTTTTACTCGATTTTGTAAAATTTCCTGTGTTTTCCAGGTGCATGGCAACCCTGACATTATATAATGTTATGAAGATTCTATAATGTTATATAGGTGGTCAAATCCCTGAACAAAGCAATATGCAACCCTTCACAATTAAGGATATGGGAACTGGCCCATCAATATATCATCAAATCCAGACAAGCCCCCAACCTCAACCTTAGATAATTCCTCTCCTTCCTACCAGCACACTTATTATTAGTTTCAATATAACATTATTCATAGTGCTGCTATCTATACAGTGATGTCATAACTGACAAACAGTCAACTTTACAGTTCAACCTAAAGCATCAGTCTACTCTCCTGACCTGATGAAGCTGTCTGTGACAGTGAAAGCTTGTCCTTAACAATGTGTTTATGTGTTTTTTAGTGTTATATCTAAACAATTTCTACTCCAGTATCACCTAGGTAAGTGTGCTGGCTATCCCTCCTA
>CABFOV010002747.1:50503-72582 GCA_902141375.1 Timema poppense
TACCATCAAGTCATGTGTGAACATCATTGCTTTCATTTTCTCCTCATAAATAATTGTGTAATAAAACATTTTCCAAGTAATTTTAGTGCATAAGGTTATATAAATATTAAATAACAATCATATATTTTGCTTAGCATAAAACAACAAAATGTGGTCAAATGTCATTTTAGCTTCGAGAATATTTCATATATTTGATTTGAATTTGTTTTGTGTGCCACCTTCCTCGATCTAGCCCCTTCTCCTACTTAGCATGCACAAGCCATCACTACAGAAAATTGTCATCTCCACGCATTGATGATCTTTCACCACGTGTGAGCCTCTCGTCAGGTAGGAAATTTTTTATGGTTTATTGCCATGGTTATTAATATCTTGGTTAAAGGGATTGGTGTGATGAAGGTAATTTAGAGGAAATTAATTCTAAATAGTGAGGAGATGGTTTAACCAACCTGAGTCCATGCAGCTGGGATTCAAACCTCAAACTCATCAATGGCAATCCAATATATTGTGAAAGTGACATCTAAGACTGCGCAACCACCAGTGTAGGTTTAGTAGCTATGAACACAGTCGATGTTTTGTTTTAGCACTGCGTCTTACTACCCGTTCGGGTTATACGCCTAAGTACTAATTATGCTAATGAGTCAGGAATTGTGAAGGTTGAATATAGAGAAAGTGAACCCACATTTGTGTGGAGGGAGAGCAGAAAACCATTAAGGAAAAACCACACCCAGTTCATCCGAGCGCGATTCGAACCTCGATCTGCCCATCCTCAGTAGTCTAGCTCAACATGAAACTAGCGCGTTAACTAACTATGCCAATGAGGCGGGTGGCACTATTTGTTCACTAGGACACTTGCTCAGCCAAAGGTAGCCGATGGTTGGCCCATCATATTGTTCTCTCTTTAGCAATGGGGAGTCCTACTAGCTAAATGATTTTATAATAGTGGAAATTTAGAAAAATAAATAATACCTATTAGTTTATTTTTATCAATTAATAGAAAGAGGTCAACTCAGCCTTGTGAGGACAAATGAGCTACTTGAATGAAAAAGTAGCGGCTCTGGACTATAACAGTGAGATTAATGAACAGAGGATTCGTTGTACTGACCACATGACACCCTCTATCTAAATAAGTTGGCATTATCTTAGTTAACAGACTACAACCACTCAGTCGGTAAGGCTTGATTGCTGATTGACGCCATGGAGTTTTTTTTTATCATTTGGCTCTTTTTGACAGTTGAAAAAGTTAATAGATCAGTTTTGTGTATTCATACATTTATTCCTAAATATTTGTATGTATACATTAGAACTTGGATAATTTGAATTCATGTTTAATTCGAACTTTTCCCTATTGTTCCTTGAAACTTTTATTATAACAATGTTAAAAAATCACATGTAGTTTGAACTTATTTGTTTAATTCGAAGTAAAATCGCCTCGAAGTTGACAAAAAAAATCTTGCTTAGGAAACATGTTTACTACTTGACTATTGCTGTGCAGATTATAGGCTCTCTGTGTTCTGGGGCACTAATGTTTTGTGTTTTATGTTCCTTATGATGATTTTGTGGTATTGAACAAGAACTTAGCAGTTTGCAGTGAACATGCAGAAATTTTAGTTGATCTTATGAACAATATATTTTTTATTATTATTTAGCACCCGTTATTATTATTTACTACCTGTTCAGGTTATACACTTTAAGTACTAATAACGCTAATAGATTAGGAATTCGGAAGGATGAATTAGAGGAAGTGAACCCGCATTCGCGTGGAGGGAGACTGGAAAACTATTTAGGAAAAATCACCCCAGTTCACCCGACCGAGATTCGAACCTCGATCTCCCCGTCCTCAGCAGTCGAGCACAACACGACTAGCGTGTTAGCCAACTAAGCTACCAAGGCGGGTTATGAACAATATAAATGAGAGTGTTTCTTCAGATGGGATTAGATGGAACTTTCAGAGAAGTCGATCCCAACATCTACAAAGGGCCATATCGAAGAGTTGAGACAATTTGTTGAAGGACAACATAATATAAGCCCCTTTATTTTTCGGGCACTCAATAAACTAGGAGAGTTTACTCCAACTCAGATTATTAACTCCAAAAAAAAATTCCAGTTTTTTTTTTAGAAATTGTAGATACATATTGTACATATTGCTATGAAAAATCTAAGAATAAAATTATATGTCTACCCTACTGTATTTTACTGCACTGAATTGATGTTTGCTAGCCAAAATAAAAACTTAACTAACTCAAATTTTTGGATGGTTTGAATTTTTCTAGTGGTCCCTTCAGCTGTATTAATAATTATTTAGTGTTTTAGAGACTCATTTTAAAATACATTCAACTGATAAATTTGTATTTTATTTTTTTACTTTTCAAAGCTCTAAATAACTGCCCGCTTAACTTGGGTAGTATAGAAATCGGTAGCATATGAAACTTATAGTTGACTTTCAGTGAAAAAAAAATCTATGTTGGGAATTAGAAATAAAAACATCCCTGAAGTGGCCACATGTTATTAACTTTGTTTCTGATTAATCTACTTTTGATTCTAGTTAACACCACCAAGTATATTTCCTTAAAAATCTACATTCATGAATTCTTTTCAATAATAAGGGTTAAAATATGGATATTTGAGATATAAAAAAAATGACAAACAGCTAATTACCATAATTTATTAGCTGAACACATGTTAGGTATGTACAACATACATCATACACAAAAATAGATGAAAACATTACCGCATTGGCCTGAATATAGTACAGACTTGCAAATAATACGACCCTAATAGTTTGAAAGTGTTCTACATGAAAAATAAAAGGTCTCGAATATACCATGAGGTAAAGACTTAACAAATCTGAAAAAGTTTTATTGAGTCCTTTGAATGCTTGTCTTGATGCGCATACACTCCTAAAATCTTAATTTTTTTCCTACAGATTTTAGCCTCAGAAACACAAAACTTGCTTGCAGGTTATTTGTTATTCCTCACATATGACTGTTAATTTAAAATTCATATTGTAGCTTCTTATTATTCCCTTGTTTACTCGAGATGCTGCGGAAGCCTTCTTTTCTACATGATCACTCACTTGTGGATCTGCTATGAGGGAATTTTTTAATAATAGAAGCACAGCACTGATTTTTCAGCTAGTGGTGCAGCTGTTCACACACTCACGGAAAGTTTGGAATCTCTGTTTACTCATAATGTATTGAAACGTCAAACATAAAAATGTAAATATTAAAATCAGTGCAAGTTACTGTATTTAAAATAAAATGAGATGTTTTAATTACTGCCAGGTTTTGATTTTGTCATTGATAAACCTCATGGCTTCTAACAAACTGTCATTTTTAAATCCCCACTTTTGAGATACGCTATTATGAGAATGTGCTGTGTTTATAAGTTTGTGCATGCACTAATCGGGTCTTCTTGGCAGGTTTTCTGTAGAAGTACTTGAAAAGTTGAAATTATCTCTACTTGAGCAGTGCAGGCTATGCTGGCCACACAGACTTGTTGTGATTGGATTAGAGCTGTCACGTGAGCAAATATAAGCAGTGCTCTCGTTTTACAGTAAATGTGTGAATCCACAGTCACGCTGATCTACTGAATTATCAGTACAGTTACACTGAACAGTGCAAGTCCTCCTTCTTTCTCATTTTTGACTAGGGATGGTCCCTTGAATCCTCAAATTCCTTGATTTATTAAGGATATTGGAGGAATTTGAGTAAATTTCGAAAATTCCTTAATTTTTTTTATTTTTATTTGTCAATTTTCCAGTTAAATTTGTTTTAGAGCTATAATACTGTTTATTGGTGATTCAGAACCATTTATAATAAAGAATAAACTTAACAGCCAGGCCCTAGACCAGTAATTTAACACAAATGACTGTATAAATGGTTTAATGAATGGATTATAAAAAAGAATGTTAACTTTTAGTTACATTTCTATTTTATTTATATTTCCTCTAGAGGTGTACCGATTCAGTTAAACCGATTACCGATAATGATTACAATTGTTTAAAATAATTGTTCATGTTACGATTATTTACACCAATTAGTCTTGATTATCGATTATTTATTAATAACTATTGGGAAATATTCTTAAGAGAAAGATAACAGTTAATGTAACTAATACAAAAAGAGTTTATTCAAAAATCAACAGTTAATGCATTGATAATCTTAATTTTTGATTAACTGTCGCATAACTGGTGACTAATCTTTGCATAACCGGTGAAAGTTGGAACTATATAGTTTTATCAACGGTATGAACTTATATTTCTTTATCTGGTTATGTAATCTTTTCACAGCCCACAACTCAGACGCAGTGTGTATATAAGTGTTTTTTTTTCTATTTGGATCACTTAACTCCTGCCTAGAAAATTTTACTTTAAATTTTACTTAAAAACAATGATTAATCGGCATAATAATCGCAGATTACGATTAATTGCTGATGCACTAATAATCAGCCGATAACGATTCATTGGTATCCACATTGGTACACCCCTAATTTTCTCATATTTTCATAAGTATTCCAGGATTCGGATTGAAGATAAATTGAAGATTCAGTTTCGTAAAATAGTGGATTTGACCAAACTTTAGTTTTGACCATGAGTTTATTATTAGATGTTCATGAGCGTGATAGTTCCTACTTCCTACACTCATTTCGTTCATTTTTGACCTGGAGTTATTTTATTAAATATGCACATGTGTGTTGAATGCCACCCAGTACAGTTACAGTATGCTAAAAAAATAGACCTATGTAGTAATCTAACAATTTTTTAGTAAAAAATGTTAGGCTGCGTATATAATATGAGTATAGTTTTCAGTAGGATATTTATAGTAAAAAAAACGGTGAACTATATTTAGGCTAATATGGAATTTGCAAGTGCTGTAAATCGATAAAACTTGTTATGGAATTTGATGAGATGGTTGACTTTCAACAGGCAGGAAAGGTCCTGAAAATAAATAAACATAAATATCTCAAAAATAATTTAAAATATGAACTGATGTTAATATAACAATGATCTTGTAAACAAATTTATTAATTTTCAAGTGTTCATTAGATACCATCAAATACAAAAGATGATTTATGGTGTGGAGAGGAAATGGGAAAACCACACCCACTTCACTCTGATAAATTTAACCTCAAACTCTCCAACTCTGGCAAATAGTTTTGCTTAATAACATCAAAGAATTTGAGGAGTTAAAATTATAAATACCAAAAAAATATTTTTTTGAGAATAATAACAGGAGGATAAGAAAAATTAGCGAGCTTTCATGGAAACTACAACTCTGTAGGAGATTCAAATACTTAAGTACTTGATTAAAAGTCACATGTTTTAAGATATATTTAACCCCTCCAGTCGCAACAGGTGTACATGTTTTGAGAATATTTCACTCCCTGGAGCTCAGAAAATATCTCTTTCTATACATGATTTTTGGGAGAAGTTTCTCATATTTTTAAAATATTGATGGTTAGTCTATACCAATATAACATTGAATATTAAAAATAGGTTATTTCAAGTTAAGTCTAATTTCAAGTGCACCTTAGTACTTTAGTGTATTATTTACATCTTTTAAAAAAATATAGTGATTTAAATTATTTCTCTGATAGGATAGAGATGTTTCTTTCTGGAAAAGTTAAGCGAGCACCAAACAAATAATTACACTCGAGATGGGATGGGACTTAATTACAGTGTCGTCATCGCTTGGCTTGTCTTAAAAAGTGTACAAGTCCGACTTATTCCAAAATACTACAGTCAATGTTATTGATTCAGCAGTCACGCGCCAACATAATATTTTTTATTATTGTTAAATAGTGTTGTACTGACTGGAAAAGCAACTATTAGTAATAATGGCAAACTCGGAGGGAGAAATAGTGTAGTATGAACCTTGAGTTTTGGCCATATCTAGGAGGAATGGATAGTCGAATTAAGGGCTCAATCTTCTAGTGTTTTGTATACTGTCGTTGCCAGGTCAATGACCAGTCTAGAAGAATGTTCCTGATGTGGAGTTCTTGCATTACAAAGGTAATATCGGGCCTCCAAAGCTTCTCAAAAGTTTAATGGTCCTTTATTTGCATTATAGTCTGAGAGTTGTGAGTCACCGCTAATAAATAGAGATGTAATATTCAGGATGGATGCCAATTTTCGAATTTATGAATATTATACTTGACATAGCAATATACATGGCAGCAATATCCTAAGATTCGCTATTCATCTACATTTAAATGTACAAGCGTTAGATTTCATCCACATTATAGATAAAAAGATTTTTTTTTTTAATATCGTACAAACTAACCTTTCAAAGTTGGCTGCAGGCTCTGTGAATTTGTGCCTCACTAAGAAAGTGGCCACAACCTCTGCAACTTTTTCTGGGACATCTTCATGAACCGCATGGCCACACTGTGGTAATACCTGCATCTGGAACTTTCCTACAAGAATAAAATATTACATGCTTAATCAACCATATGAATCATTCTACTGTGACAATTAATGCACAAAATATAAAGTAGTTACAAAATAACAAGCCATCAAATTGATACATTCTAAAGTTGCTTCAAACTCATCCTTCTTTTAATATGTAGGCAAAATTTCTCAGTTTATTCTGTTAGTTTTTACTAATTTCAAATTTCAATTCCCAGGCTTTTTATATATATATATACTGTAATGTAAATAAAAACTAGTTTGCAAATTTCACAATTCTTTCAATTGTTCAAGTGAAATTTTTTTTAGAGCTCTAAAACTGCTTATTGGTGGTTCAGAACCAATTCTAATTATAGGATGAACTTAATAACTAGACCCCAGACCAGTAATTTAACACTTAATTGAATGTATGAATGTTATAATGAATGGATTATAAGAAAAGAATGTTAACATTAGGCTAATATTTATATTTATACTTCCTCTTATGTTCATAATTTTTTCCAAGATTCGGATTCAACCCAACTCTAATACTAAGTCATATTTATATTTAGATATTCCTTTTTGGGAAAGGAAAAGGTTTCGTAATTTGTACACCAAACTAAATTATTTATTTAAAAAAATAGTTTTTTATATTTTAACATTTTCATCCTGATAATAATTTAACATTGCCACACACTACAGGTTGATTCAAAAGTCTCCATAAATAAGGAATAATTTAATATTTCTTTAAGTGCCATTCTGGAATGGCTTTGTCTAAAGAAGAGTGTACAAAGATCTAAGGATCATCACCCTTGCTGGATCATATTGCAGAATTTATAGATAAAATCAACATGAGACAAGGGGAAGGGGAAGGTTGCCATTTTGGGGAGACAACTAATTTTTTTATAAGATAGGTACTATAAAAAAAACTATGATTAAAAACATATTTAAATTTGAATTTTCTAAACTATGTAGTAGGTAATAATCCCTATTCCCTTCAGCCTCTATAAAATATAAAATATTTTATTTTGAGTGCTATGGTTTTGGGGAAATTTTTTATGAAAATGTTATGTTCTGGGGAAATATTGGATCTCTGAACATATTATGAACCCTTGGCCAACCTGAAAGGATAGTTAGGCTTAGCCTAGATGTAAATAAACACACTTAACCCACTTAAGTGACTGCATCATCAACTGTTTTCAGCCTGTGGTTGGGTTCAATCCCATTCTACTCCTCTCACTTGCACACTTTTTATTATCTGCTCCTCCCATCTCTTTCTTGGCCTCTTTTGGGTTCTTTTTCTTAGATACTTCATCTCTGTTATTCTCTTTTTTTTACCAGCCTTATTACATGATCATACCATCTCAGTCTTGCTTACTCCACTATCTCATGTACTTCCAGTACCCCCACTATTTTGCCTCGTAACAGCTAACATGCTCCTCACAAACTTAATTCCCATGGTTTCCACTTTCCTGGTCTCTCTTACATTCAGTGTTCATTTTTCTGTTGGACATGTGAAAATGGGTACCCTGTACAACACTTCCTTACACCTCAAGGGTACTTCTCTTCTCATTTCAAGATCAAAAAATAGTTTTGTGAAAAAGACTATTTTTATAAAGAAATGATGATTTTTGTTTCAAAATCCTACATTTAAAACTCACTGAATAAAACATTAATACTAAATATATTAATGTGGTTAATTTTATCTCGACCCGCTGCTACACCACACGTACATCCATCATCATAAGCTATTCGCATATCTTCACAGCATATTATTCATGCATATGATCAATAAAAATTGAAAATAGGCAAGTTTTCACGATTGATTTGGTTACGTCTTGGTTTTGAGTGTTTTCGACCAAGTGTTTCAAACCAAGGTGGAGTGGAAAAACAACTTTTGAGTTATTTTTGGTAAAAAAAAATGGGGTTGAGGTGAAGTATATACAACAGCTATTAGGTTAATTTATCTACAAAATAAAGGAAAATTGACTATTTAATTTTATTTATAGTTAGATTGGTGCTTATTTAGATGAGACCTATTATTTATTTATACAACATAATTAGGAGTATAAGCTTTGGTCACTTAATACTCTATTTCTTTTATCCATAAAGTGTTTTAAATACCTATTTACTATTTACTACATCGATACCAGGTCAATGACCAAAACACGCCTATTGCAACTGTATCCCCAACAAGAAGATGACGAGGTTTAGTTTACCTTGCATCTGTCCAACAGTGAGGTCTTTATCGAGCCTGTCAATACCGGCCAGCAGCAACATTTTGGGCACTTGACAGTTGAGGAACTCATTGGACAACCCTGTGAACCAGCCTCGCCAGTGTTCCTCTGTCTGGCCAAGGTTTATTCTCCATGTGTACTTGTGCATGTTCAGTTCACTGGCATCCTAAAGAAAATACCATCACAATGTGTACAAAGATTCTTAGTTATCAAATCTTCAGGACATGTAAGTGTTTGCATTTCTCAGAGATTACATATATCCAACACCTTATCTCAGCCAGTTGTGTATCTGCCTACTGAGCTAGGGATCTCTGGTTTGATTCCTGGCATGGCCAAAAATTTATCATTGGTGAAATGTGGGTTTACCCTCTCATAATGATAAATTTATGACCAGGAATTATATGTTGTGCCTGCCCTAGTCTTAAGTTAGATTATAAGGCATATGAAGCTACGACAGGCCTAGCAAGCCAGTAGTGTAAAATATATGACTTGAATAAAAAATTGACCCAGACCATTGGCTGGAAATGGATATAAGGTAAAGAAAGTACCTATAAGTCATTCACGAGCTAAGTTTACCTGGATGACAGCTCGAAATGTTACTAGAAGTAATCCCTAATATATCACTACGCCAACAGCTAACATCCATCACTTTGGATGACTGTAATGAAAACAGATGGTAATATATTAATGTGATAGTTAACCACAGTAATTTAAGCCAATATTATTTATATATTTATTTGAGATCGAACACAAAGTTTATTTATAGTTTTATTCCCCTTAAAAAAATATTAACACCACTTTCACAAAAACTTCTAACGAACATAGCTTCAAAATGGCGACTGACGAATCTAAACCATATGATTGAACATAACGATTAACAAGTTTTTTACAATGAAGCAGACACGCAGTTGATGAAAATATTTTATTCGGTTAAATATTTCAAAATATGATAAAATAATCATAAAATCATTTATTGTATGTAAAAAAAATGACAACCATTTTCTCTTTTCCAAGTAAATATGATGCCTGTATTAAAAGGTATTGATGTGTGCACTATATTACATAAAATCAGTCACGTTCCAAAACGAAAAACAAGTACTTTTAATTATGTTTAAAATATTGTTTCGAGTTGGATAAAAAGAAATTATTTTAAAAAATGATATAGTATGAGAAAACTTAAGTTTACATTATTTTATTACATTAATTTAAATGTAATATATAACAGGTAATTAAAGATCTTTACATTTATAGCAAAAATGTGATCTTTTACAAGTGTTGGCAACCCAAAACCTAAACATATGATTTTCGAACTGTCATCCAGGTAAAAACCTATCGTGAACGGAATATATATAGGTAAGACTCTTTAAAAAAAAAGGAGGTAATGAAGGGAGGTTGCTAAATAAAATTAATATGTTTAAGGTGGATTGATTCGGTTTCACTAAAATTTGATTAGCATGTAGTGTATGATTGAAATTTTGATGGACTACAATTATTGTAGAGGTTATTTTTATGTAACTAAAAAAAATAATGGACTATAGGTATTCTCTAGAGTCTAGATTAGGTGTCCCCAATTATTTATGATGGAAGATCGTTTTAAAAACTCAACATACTTCCGCAGTCCGGCAAAACTTTAACATTGACTCAAGTTCAAGCTCTATAGGACTATACTACTATTCAAAAATGTGATTTTTATTCCTTTTATTTATTTTACTTATTTATTATTGCTGGCCTTCCATGTCTACTCTCCCACCCACCAACGAAATAGCATCATTTCTTATATTTATTGCTTTCTTATAATGTCCTTAAAAATGTCTCTGCAGTCCGGATACGATCCATGGTCCGCCATTTGGTGACCACTGGTCTAAATGTTAAAGCAACTTATAGTCAACCAATATGGTCGATTATTGGTTTCTGTAGAGAAGTTTGATTTAATTCTCCTATGACCGCCTCTATGGTTTCGTGGTCAAGAGTTCCTCGCTACAGATCCTGAGGTCCCGAGTTCAATCCTCGGCGCTTCCAGAATTTCTCTGTGATCCAATGGGTCTGAAACGGGATCAAACTTAGCCTCGTGAGGACAAATGAGAAGCCAGTTGAATAGGTATCGGCTCAGGTCTAAAAAAAACTGAGATTAATGACCGGAAGTCCGTTGTGTTGACCACATGACACACACCATTTGAAAATGTTAGCACAAACATAGCTAACGGTGGTAGCCGCTCTGCCGCTCAAGCCCCTAAATCAGAAATTTTACTGGTACCTTTTTTTAAAATATCCGGGGATTTGAAAGATAATTTAAGATTAGGATTTGAGAAATATAGGATCTTCCCCACCTCTAAAAATAATTTAATGCAAGTAATACAGAAGTGAGGGAGGTAGTTTGGGGGACCGAGTGCCTCCTAACCACAGGAGCTCAAGAAAATGTATCGATGGGCAGAGATTTAAATAATGTATGTGGTATCGCATACAATATAGTTTCGAAGCAATTATTTTTGTACTTTCTTAAAATCAGTAATTTTAGGAAAATGTTATTTGTTTCGTCACTTATTTGAGGTATTTAATGTGCACTTTCCAAACCGAACTGATTATATCAGCACATGAGCACTTCTATGAGTGATAGCGAAAGTGCCTACCAATTTTTCTGGAAAGAAACTTTCAAATACCTTCCAGGTTTCTTTTAAATGCCACAATCGACATGAGACTGGTGGTTTTACTTCCCCTCTGAAGGAAGTTATGCTATGGTTTGAAACCACAACCATCGAGTTCTGAGGCGAGCGCTTTACCCCAAGACCACCGAGGTTGACAACGAAATATTTAATGTGTGTAATGGACTAAAGGTACATTTTATATTTTTATTATCAAGTCATAAGTCTGTTTTTAAAATAAAGCCTATACATTTTACTTTTTATTATTGCTAATAATTTTAGCTCAACTTTATGTGTTTTAAGTTCTTATTTAAGTTATTTGCAGCCTTGATTCACTCAGCCCCTCCCTCAGGTGAGACAATGTATGTAATCCCAAGGTAAATAATTTAAAACACACCCACTTACAATGGCTGGTGGAGGTTTAAAGTTATTGGCAGATGTCTCAGTTTCATTATTATCATTTGTGTCAGAATCTTCTTCAGAAATGGATCCTCCTAGCTGAAGCCGGCCCCGATCTTCTGAAGATGGAACGTAGGTTTCAAGGTCATTCGTTGCCAACATGCCTGTTTCACAACTGTAAATAATTTGTTTAGTATGCATATTCATTATTTTATATTTTTGATATATTACACATGGACATTTTTATTTTTTATTTAGAATTACCTCTTGTGTCAATTTATTTATAAAAATATTTTAAAGGCCGTAATTATTTATTAATAAAGGTGTTTTTTGTGGTGGTGGTGGTGGTGGTGTTACAATTTTGAGTGGTTGATTTGTTGTTTGTTTTTTATCTCTGCATCTTACAACCTGTCCAGGCTATACACATATATTATAGTTATTCTAATCGGGTAGGAACAGGAAGGAAGCATTTTAGATGTAATCGACTCACATTTGCATGGGAGAGTGTGGAAAACCATTTAGGAAAAATCACCTTCATTAGACCAGATTGGTATTCAAACCCCAATCCTTCTGTCATAAGGCCAGTTTAACTGAAGAGTAACATCTCAGACACTTAGACCACTGATTGGTTGTGTTGTTTGTTAATGATGTGATTTTATAATGTCTTATTTGTGAAATAAAAAAAAAACTTTTAAATTTACAGTTTGTGGGGGAGGGGTGCTATACCCTCTGTTATTTTATTTACCTTAGAGACGGTACGCTTGAATCTTATGTTATTCAAGAAATTCGAGATTCATAAAAAAAACTCAAAAAAGTGTTTTTAATACAATAACTATGAAGACCTTGACTTGATATTACAAATTTATCAATCGGTAAAAGGAATTATTATATACACTTGTGCAGTTGGAAAGGTAAAAAAAACTCTAATAAGGACCAAATCGTACCAATATAATTATTTTGGTAAAAAAAAAAGTGTTCTAATGTTGTTGTTTATAATGTGATAAACATGACAAACAAAATATCATTGATTAGTGGCACCAAACTTCAAAACTGTTCTTTAGATTAAACTTTAGATATTTTCACTTGACTAAAACTGAACATTTTTAAATATTCGAGGATTCAAATTTTGATTTGATATTCTAGAAAAAATTTAAGATTTGGATTCAATAAATCTAGGTTTCACCCATCGAATATTCTCATAGGCATGAAAAGATCAGAAAAATAGCCATAAATAACGTGTAGATAACAATTCCTAGTGCACCCAGATGGGATTTAAACTGTGATCTCCTGTCAATGAAGACCTTGTGCAATGCAGGTCTTAATCTCTTAAAGCAAGGGCTGTGGAGTGGGTAGGCCCAAACCTTCAACTTTGACTTTCCCTTCATAAATATCTAAAAGATATTAATTAGTAATAACAAATTTACTGCAGTAAATTGCTCTAATAGAGATTACATCATGGGAAGCGTCTTTGACATTGTGACTGTAGATCTATATTTAAATAAATTTGTCAATCCAAATTAATATTGGTCCTAAATAATTTTAAAAAAGTATAAAATATTGTTAAAATATAGTTTTTTTTATTTTGAAGCCGGGTTTGAATTATTTTTACAGACTTCAACTCCAGCTCAAACTAAAATTGCTTCCGATTCTAAAGCCCTGTTTAAGACACATGACTCCTAGTGTGCATATCGTATTCCTGATGATTTAACATTACACCTCTTGATTATATTTAAAGCATCATTTACTAATCAGTACTTAAAACATGTCTCACATTGTACTCACTTCTTAATTTGACCTGGCATGGAAACTTTTGCAGACTCAACGTTTCTAACCTGTGCGCTCCGGACACTGAAAATATAATTAATAAATGAGTGTAGTGTTATTTATTAGAGACAAACAACCAACCAATAACACTATAACATTTCATTATTAGTATTATTATTATTAACACCGTGTCTTACTACCCATTCGGGTTATGCGCACTTACGCTAATGTGTAATGGTAGCGTGATTGTGAGATGAAATGAAGGACCTACAGTTTAACGTGGAATCCGAACCACGAAAATCTGTGCCGGGACCGAGGATTGAACCCCGGCCGCCAGCACAGAAGTATGACACCTTACCCCTAGACCGCCAGGTCACCTGCACATATGTTAAACAGTTGTTCAACCAGGAATGAAAAAATCTCCCTGCGTTGGGTGTGAGAGCTTACAGCACTTACCACCACTCAATGGCATGCTCAAGTGACTTGAAATGGGTAGGCCGACTGCGCAGAAAGCTCTGCATACTGTTGAGAGCATCTATGGCCGTACCTTCCACCACATCGATAACGGCCAACCCAATCAGAGACGGAACAGAGTTGGAACATGCTGTATGAACGGCTATTGCTCCGCCCATACTATGTCCGATCAGGATGATAGGAGGAGGATCAACGTCATACAGTTTTTGCAGCACAGCAGCAACATCACTAAAAATGGTGTAGTTGGGCTTTTATTATTATTATTATTATTATTATTATTATTACAGATAATTTCTTAATTTCTCAATCTCTTTGAATAACCATCTATTCATTTATGCCTTTCCTCGTCTCTCTTATATTCAATGTCCAGATGTCTCTGCTGCATATCTAGCTATGGGTACAAAATACACCCTTTATAGTACTTTTTTACACTTCAAGGGCACAAGTCTATTCTCCATGGTGGGTTTTATTTGCACAATCTAGAACATCTCCCCTTGCTGCCCACTTTTTAATGACCATAGTATTACAACACTAATACAGTAGCAATAACATGATTGTATTGTTATTAGCGTCTTACTACCCGCTTGGGTTATACGCACATACACACATGATTGTAAAGTAAAACAGATGAGACAATGGAAATAAAAACTAAACTAAATATATATTATTAATTTTTTCACAGGCTTATTTTTGTGCCAGCTACACAGGTGGTCACACAGACAAAGGTGCCATTCTTGTTTGGTCTGGTTTGTTGGTGACGAGAAGGTCAAAGATTTAATTCTATCAAGATATAGGCCTACCAAGGTATTTTTTCGTAGATGGGTTTCCGTTCTATCTCTTTGCAAATGTTGATATACTTCCTCTAAATTATTCCTTCCTTACTCCAACCTACCCCATTTGTGTTTGTATGTGGGTTTTAAGTTGTGAAAAAGTTAGAGCTATTTATTTGTATAACCAAGGTTTCAAAATGAAGTCAAAACACACATTTATTGAACTCACCCGGCCATAGTTTTTGCTGATAGGTCTTTTTCATTGCTTGTAATAGTATCTCCATGCCCCCGAAGATCAATAGCGAGGATGCGACACTCCACCATACTCGTTACTGACACCTAACAAACAAAAATGTCAAGGTGATAATATAAAACAAACACTAAGCAAAAACACTTGCAGTGCTGTATTATACAAGGGATAGTTCATACCACAATAAACGAGAGTTACCGGTAGCAAATTAGCCTTGAGGAAAAACTTTCTTCTTCCTTTTTATATTTTTCTCTGCCTCTTTGATGTTGTGTTTTACATTGTGCGGAGGAGGGGAAATGTACCCCCTGCCCACACCACTGAATTGATAAAGACAAAGTTTCAGTCTTGTCAAGTATGGTTTGCAGGTGACCAGGAGTCAGGATTTGAATTTCGACCAGGTGTGTTTATCAAAGGATTTTCTCCTCTACCTCCATGTAAATGTATTATTTATTTTATTTTAACGTGCACTTTCTAAACCAAATGATTATATCTGCACACGACTTAAAAAACTAACTTAAATAAAGAACAGACCCAACAACCAGCCCCCAGAAAAAATTCATTATTGTGAAAGGGTAAACCCTTATTTCACCAATAATACATTTTTTCGGACGTGCCGGGAATAGAACCAGAGAATCTTAGCTCAGTAAACAGACATGCTACCAAGTGAGCTAAGGTGTTAGACTAGTATGAATATAGACCAGCCAGGCAGTAAGAAGGCTTCCAATGCTAGATAATAGACTTACTGAAAACAAAGACCAGGTGAGTGCTGAAAATCCACCTCCATGAAGCAGCACCAGAAGTGGACCAGTGGTGCCAGCCTTGTACACACGGAAAGTATCAACGTCATTTACTTTCACATCTTGCCTCTCTGTGAAGTAGTGGCTCCATGCCACAGGAGTGTAGTCACGCTTTCTACCACCAAGCCCTCGTCTTACACTCCTGAAAAACACCACTCAAAACTAAAACAAGGGCTGTGGAGTCAGTATGAAAAACCTTTAACTCCTCTATTTTTCTACTGTCCGACACTAACCCCTTCTTAAATGTCTAAAGTATATTAATCAGTAAAAACAAATTTACTGCAGTAAAATTCTCCAATATAGATGACCTTATAGGAAACTTCTTTGACATTGTAAATTTATATTTGAATTAACTTGTCAATCTAAATTACAAATATCGGTCCAAAATTAGGACATATAAAAAGTAGGCTTACTATATCCGAGTTGTCTAAATGTTGGGAAAATAAAAAACTATTTTAAAGAAATATAATTATAGTCTAGCCCTATCTTTGGATTTGCTATTTTCTTGGAAGTATAGTGTTAGTATAGTTTTTTATATGATTAGGTATCTTAAGTGAAATGCAATGTATTATTTAAAGTGTTTACCCATCATTAACCACCTTCATTTTATTTCTCCAGCACTATTACAAATAACTCAATTTTATAAGATTTGTTGTTTATGTTAATTGTGTAGCAAAATACAATCAAGTTTTAAAACAATGAAATACATCTTAATTTCAAAGTACCAACACCATAAAATCATTGAGTGTTAAAGTGACACAAATATAAACAAAACCCCTGAATGGTGGATTTGTATTAATAAATTATTAGTCGTCCTACCTGGCCGATAATGGCCCAATTGGTGGTAATTTTGCTTTTAAAATACTTTTCTCCAGCAATGACATAACTGTTTCAGGTTAACGTTTGAAGTAAAAACTAATTATAAGTTAAAATGTCACAGCACTGAAGGTATTGATGTTTTTTGTAAATGTAGGTTGATTATTTATTAGATCAAAATCAGAGATAAATAGAATTATCTTTTCAGACTACCCACGGTCTTAGATATCACAGATTACATTACTAAATATCATCTCGAGTTTATTCAATAATTCGCGAACCATATAGTCAGGCACTTAATCCTTTCAACAAAACCTATCCTCATAGAGAGAGTGAATCCTCGTTTAGTATCTAACAATTTGTACTTAACATTTTGGGAGAAAAGCTATGTGGAAAAGTAAGCTCCATTAATTTTCGTCACCTTGTTAGACCAACATCCTGGGTCCTCCACCTTTTTTCAATCAGTCTACAGTCTACACCTTTCTAGCCATGGATAACGACGTATTACTTGCCGTTTCTTCATTTATTGTGTTGACAGGAAGTGTATTCTTGCAGAAAAAAACAAAAAGTAAGAACCGGTAGGGCGTTCGATTTTATTTTTTTTATGAACGTCGAATTGAAGGTGTGTACATGGGAATAATGAATTACCTACATTTGTAAAGTAGAGTTGATAGCTTTGTACACATATCGTCACAAACAACTGAATACTTTTGATATAAATCAATTAGTTTAATTGTATTAGACATGTTCCATTCCATGATCACAAAATTATGCAAACCCCGATTTTAAAAGTTAAACTAATCTGTAAATAAAACACGTGCTTCTCCAAGGTAAGAGACTAATTCAACTCGATAATGCATGAGCAGGACCACCAAACCCACCCAGCATGTTGGGTTGGTCGTTTATTAACTCCAACAAATGGCCCAACAGGCTATGATCAGCTCTTCCAACACCAACATGTTGGACAACATCCCCAACAAGTTGGGAGTGCTTTAGAGGGGAGAGTCAGGCACACAATCCTTTCAAAAAGTCACCTCTAGTTGTATGTCAAAGTAGGGTTAGCTGTGTGTAGAGAGGTGGGAGAAACGTGACGTGATGGACCTGCAATGTATTTGTTACTAAAACGCGATGTAATGGATATGCGATGTATTTGTAATGCAAAGTAATTGTATAAATACTCCCCTTCAATCCTATTGGCTGCACGTCAGAGTAGAGTTAACTGTGTATAGAGAGATGGGGGAAATGCGACGTGATGGACCTTCTATGTATTTGTTCCCAAAACGCGTTGTAATGGACATGTGATGCAATTGTATACATCCGTTCAATCATTGACGAACTACATCAGGGGTCAGCAACCTTTGTGAGCCACAATCGACATTTACATTTATCAAAGGTCCCGAGATAACACTTCGTTTCTCATTCCAATTTTAGTTATTATTTTTTTACATTTCTTCCTTAAATTCAATATTTCCTCCAATACATATGTTAATGTATTTTTAGCAAATATATTTAGTAAACAAAATTTAGTACTCCGTTTTCTCTGAAAGAAACATGTCTTACGTTGACGGATTATACTACTATCATATCTTATAAGCTGTAGTACAGTGGAATAATGCAAGGTAAGCCTCTTTTTATTACTTGTTTTCTTACGGGATCGACTGAAAATTGCTGCATGATTTACCTGTTGCCAACCACTGTTGTAACTCAATCATTCGTGAGACACATATTCTTGTAGTTCAAATTTAACTAGTTAGCGTCAAAGAAGCCAACTATTTAAACTAGTTCTCAGATTTGACGTTACATCCAAGTATTTCATGAATTGAAAGCCTGTGATTTCAATAAGAGAGTTGTTTTTGCTGAACAATTTTTTAACAAAATGTATTGAAAACGAAAATTTCCTGGAAAATATTTGGATGTCTGATGAATCCCACTTTCATCTAAATGATTACATTAACAAACAGAACTTTTGGTATTGAAATGCGGAGAATCCTCGTCTTTTACAATAATGACCAAAACAAAAGGAAAAAGGGACAGTGTGGTGTGCGGTGTCATCGAAAGGAATTATCGGTTCGTATTCTTTTAGGATGATCATGGCCGCATGGTGACTGTAACTTCGGAATGGTATGTCAACATGGTTCAAACTTTTCTTAGCGATGAACTAGATAGCTATCCAGTGAACGAGTCCACATGGTTTCAGCAAGACGAAGCTACTGCTTATACTTCAAGAAACTCAATCACCGCTTTGCGAGAGTTTTTTGGAAACTACCTCATGACAAAGAATGGCGATATCACCAAATCGTTCAGTGTGTGATTTCTTTTCATGGGAAATGCGAGTGTTTTCTCATCGTTCTCAAAGCCTTAATGAACTGAAAGCTAGGATTCGTGAAGAGATAAAGCGATCTCCAGTGAGACGATGAAGCGAGCTATGATGAGCTTGCGTTCATGAATGCAGACGTGCACAAAAAGAGAAGGTGGCCATCTCGAGGATGTTATCTTTAAGAGATTACGCTTATGTAAAGTAAGCGAACTATGTACCTAGCTAATTAGCCTTTCTTTTTCTCATTTTTACATAATGCGGTTTTTAGATTTTGTTTCGACCTGCTGTATTTATTACAAATGATTTATCTCTTTTGTTTTTTCTTGTGTGTTTATTATATATGCAACATATATCACAACTACATTCCATTTGTTTGAATGACATAATTTATGTAGAAGTCTTACGTGCAAACGATGATTAAGGTTACAGGCTTCTAGGAAGTATGGTATCTACTAAACCCCGATTTGGGTAAGAATCCCAATCTGTAAGACTTTATTTCGTACTAGAATACTATCATATATTAGTATTTGGGTAGGATAAACGGCCATTTAGAATGGGAGTAGTAATTCCCTTCTTGAAGGTATTTTATCCTACCTAAATCCTACTATAGGGCAGGATTCTGGTTTCTGGTACTGGATAAAGCCTTCCAAACGAGTTTCCTTAAAAATTATCGTATATATTAGCCTACATCAACTTATTTAAAGAAAAAAATCACCAGTTTAAAACTTTATTATGCCCTTCAAAGCTTTTACTAACACATTTATTTCATTTAACTAATCACACATTGATGCATCTCATATTTTCAATCAAACTAATAAACGATGTCAAATGCCTCTTTGACTTGTATGGGTGTAAAAGAGAAAGAGAAACCCGAAAGTTTCCTTCTCTCTTTCACAATGATATGCAGATGACAGCTAGAAAATTTCAGCCACAGATGTTCATCAGTTTTATTATAAAGATCAATAACAATAATAAGCAAACTCTAATATAGCCAACTAAAGAGGGTGAAAGTTTACATGTATTTATATGATGTGTATATTATTAATATTCAGCATAGGTGGCAGCAGCTTAAAGTGGCCTAATCAACCTGCCGGCCCAGTTACCCATGGATTTGGGATCTCTATAGTGTAGGGGGGAAACAGTGTTAACTTCTCTGCCAAACGCATTAGCGCAACTTTCGAAGAAATACGATGTTGTTTTCTTTAATATTTGATATTTAAAATCTCAATTCATTTGCATTCGCCATCTTTTTTATAAGTTGATTTCTAAACGAGAATAATCTCTACCATTAGGGGTAATTATTTCTTCAAGCTACAGCCAGATGCTGTAAGCGTCCAAGAACATAAAATAAGTTAAGAACATAACAGTTCCGAAATAAACCACCCTCTAGCTGATAGCGTTAAAATCACCTACAAAAAAAAAAGCATGTTGGATTGGCAGTTTATGAATCAAAATAAAGATATAAAATTCAATATAGTTAAATAAAGGCTAGTAGATTATATTTAATATATATTTTAATTGTAAATGAATGATTATTATTCGAAACTTTTGGAATTGTGATAGAAAATTAAAACAAATCAACAGTAAAGTTGTCAATGTTATTACATATTTGAAAATCTGGGTCAACCGACTATTAAATTTATAGTATATGTAATTATTTTAGCAAAAACAACATCACATGATGTAAATTAGTTTAGTTTGAATGATTAAATGAATGTATGTATTTATTTATACATATTTGTATATCTATGTGTATGTTTTTGTAATGAATCAGATATTTTATATCATTTATCGTTTAATGTGCGGTTTAGGAAGATTGATAAAGTTCCACGGAATATGTCTGGAAAGCGAATGGAAAACCCTATATATATAGGGTACGGGTTAATACGGGGGTATAGAAAATATAAATTATTTTGTTAAAATCTAAATCAGAGGGTTTATTCTGTGATGTTATTTTTGCTTGAATATTTACTTAAAATATAAATTTAATAGTCAGTTGAATCAAACTTTCAACTATGAAATAACGTTGACAACTTCAATATTTATTTGTTTGTAATTTCAATCACAACTCCTAAAGCTTCAAATATTAATTATATATTTGTTTACAATTGATATATTAATTTATATATATATATCCTACTTACCTTTATTTCATTGTAATACATTTTCTTTCTTTATTTTAATTCATGAAATGACAGCCCGCCATGTTTATTACTATTTTGGTAGGTGATTTTAACGCTATCTACTTTAAAGAGTGGTTGATTTCGGAACTATTTCAATTTTGTTTTATTTTGTTTCTGGATTTCTATGTGCGAAGTTTAAATCATTTCTTTCTCTCAGGCCAGAGATTCTTTTTTTTATATATAAAAACAACAAAATATCATGTTTGAGTGATTGTTGTGGGTTTTGTTTTTTTGGTGGAAGAAGGAATACAGAATTCTACTAGTACATGAAAGAGTCTACATATTTGGGTGAGATCAAGCTCATCATTATATTCATCGTGTTACTAATAATTTAAAAGACCCTTTATTTGCTTTAGTCATTATGATTCAAAGTGAAACTTTTTTTTTATTATTATTTCCAAGTATTACTTCACAATACTTTTATTAGTATTATAATTTAGGAGGCATGCCTTATTAGGTAGGATTGGAATTTGGACTCAGAAAGAAACAACAATAATAATAACACACAATTATCAGTAATGTTTTTTTATTTTATTTTATTATAATTTAAGATTAGTTACATTGTACAATCCGGTAATGTTCCTGAGCACACCCAGTGGTCCCGAGTGTAAAGGGGCATCGTTGTCACTG
This sequence comes from Timema poppense, assembly GCA_902141375.1. Taxonomy (NCBI): domain Eukaryota; kingdom Metazoa; phylum Arthropoda; class Insecta; order Phasmatodea; family Timematidae; genus Timema; species Timema poppense. The sequence continues at coordinate 72,165 of CABFOV010002747.1, forward strand.
CCGGTTAGTTGAGCTGGAGTTATATATTTTTTGTTATATTTATTCCTTTCTCCTAGACATTGGGAGTGGCGCCCAACGTACTCAATTAGTTTGTTTTTTCATTATTAAAATTGATTGTGTTCTGCTACTATTTTTATTACAATTCATCCACCTTTATTTTTTGCTACGAATCGAACCTGAGATCGTTAGCTCATTAGAAAAACTTGGTATGTTTCTGGATTGCTAGGAGCCAAACGTGGACTTCTTATTTAACTACTGTTTATGAGGAGGGAGATCAGAAGCAAGTTACGTGTGGAGGATAAAGTTTGAATGTACAGAATATAGTGAAGATGCTGAAGAGGGGTGAGGGGTGAGTGGTAGGATAGTCACTAGCAGATCAATTATGGACCTGTGACATTCTATCTTTTACACTAGTTAT
>CABFOV010002748.1:0-11949 GCA_902141375.1 Timema poppense
CATCTCACAATCACCCTACCATTACACATTAGCGTGAGTATAACCCGAACGGGTAGTAAGACGCGGTGCTAATAATAATAATGTTTTTTGTCCCCACATCGTAGAAGCCGTTCGAGCTATACGCATATTAAATAATCACGGTAATGTGATAGGGATGAGTTAAGTTGAATTTAAGGGAAGTGTACACGCATTTGCGTGGAGGAAGAGTGGAAACATATTTAATTTAAAAAAACATCCTAAGTACACCTAACCGGGGTCCGAACCCTGATATCCCCGTAATAGGCAGCCCAGTCAATTGAAAAAGTGGCGCTTTTGGACCATTCGACATTCCTTCATATATATATATAGTATCAGGGTCTTTAAAATATGTAATGTACTGTTTTGCGCTTGGTGGAACATAGATGGTGCTTCTTTTCCCAATGTTTCTGTAAAAATGTATATTATTTCATTTAGGTTATTTGCTGGAGTGTTTCTGCAACAATGTTTATTATATACGTTTTTGAAGGATATGTATATTTATTTAAAGTATTAAGGGATTCCAAAAGTCCTGTCCAACCAATTATCCTAGATTTTAAATAAACGAAAACCTTAATTAACACTGAGCGTGAGTTTAAAAATGTTTGACTACCAAAATATTTGGGGGGAGGGGGGGGGCGGGGAAGGGGAATCCGCTATTGATAAAAGTGGATATTACATCGATTGTAATTTTTTGAGTTCTAATAAATAATCAAAGCAAAACCCACAAAGGCTCGCGAGCTAAACGTCAAGCTTATCTAATCCGATTTTTAGAAAATGGTGAGAACAAGATTCGAATCCCATCCAAAGGTATTTAGGATATTTTCATCTAAATAGTTTTCAACTTTCCCTCCACGCAAATTATGGTTACATTTCCTCAGCTCGAGCCTACCAGTGTGGTTACATCCTATTGGTCTGGACGGGAAGTAGGACGTAGGGAAATCTTTTATTTGTTTGCGATATCTGTTCGTCGAAAAAATATAATTCGAGATGTTGATGAATGTCGACGTTTCATGACCCCCTGAACTCGAAAAGGTGATTCTCGAGATTCTGTCTATTTGTCCGTCTGTTTGTCTGTATCTTGGTCTAAAGCTGAAACCATTTTACCGATCGGGCTAAAACTTGGTACCTATCTAGGGTTCTCATAATTTCTCCCCTCGGGGTTTTCGGAATTAAAAACTTAACCCTAAGATTAAGAGTAGTCTACTCATGGGCGAAATGAGAGAGAGAGAGCAACTCTTAGAGATACGAAACAACGTATCATTGCAAAGTTGGAAGGATATTAAAAATAATAAAAAAAACTTTTATTTGTAAAATATTTTTTATAAAACGCGTAGTTTACGAGCTATAAGTAATAATATATTTAGGGTGGCCTGGCGGTCTAGGGGTAAACTGTCAGACTTCTGTGCTGGGGGTCCCGGGTTCAATCCTCGGTCCTGTTTGGTGCACACTACAAATTATTTGATTACAATGGTTGACCACGTGATTCCAGGTGTTAGACTGACAACGCAAACATTCGGAGAGACCTCCCAAGAGATGAAGGAAATATTCAGAACTGGTTGATCGTTCCGTTTCCGTTCCCTGTCGTAAACAAGTCCATTAAACACAATGAACAATATATATCGTCCGACTAGCGGAGGGTGTAATAACAGAGTCAATGACTGTTACTACTCTCCTTCTTTTTTTTTTATCAAAGTCCACGGAGTTGATGCCCGACAGATGATGATGATAATAAAGATGGAAGTAAAAAAAAAAAAATTACACCAGAGGGGAATGGACGCCCCGACGCCAGTAATCTAGCGTCGGAGATCATAAACACGGCGGCTATAGTCGAGAGTTCATCTATTACGGAAAACAATAAGTCGTCATGACGTGTTTCCATTGGGGTGGCCCCGTATTTCTGGATATTATTACCACTCGACATGCGACGCCAGTCGGATAACCATTTTATTTTTGTCACAAGCCTTTGAAATTATAACGTGCCAACTTAAATAAATAGAGGTACACGTTTTAAAAAAAAACCACCACGTCTTTCTACCTGCTTAGGTTATCCGCACGTATTATGATTAATTACGCTAATGGGGCGCGGATGAGGAAGGATTCATTTTAAAGGTAATCTACCCCCGTTTGTGTGGAAAGAGAGTTGGAAACCACTCGGGAGAAAACACCTTCAATAGACCTGACTCAAGTTTCAAACCCTGATCTCCCCCTTCATCAGCAGGTTAGTTTATTTCGAGAATGTCGCCTTAGACCATTCGGCCATCGAAGTGGGTGCTTGTACAGTTAATTGTACTGTACATGAATGGTTAAGTTTAAAAGAAGAAATACTATTTTAGTTACCGGTGTGGACGTATCAAGTATCATATTCGTAAATTTGATAAAATAACGCCTTGGCACCGGAATCAAACCAAGGACACTTGGATTAGCGTACTAATGCTCTAACCTCTGAGATATCGCGTGATAAGCGCCATTATTCACTCGTATGTGAAATAATCGTCTAGCAATGAGCTATTAATTAGCATTGGCGCGTTAAGCCAACTGTCCCGGGTTCGATTCCTGTGTATAGGTTTCAGTTTTCAAATTTACTAATATAGTAAAATAAATATATATTTATTTTTACATTGCAACTTAATACTATTCAGGCTATACGTAGCCTATGCATTAATCACGATGATGGGCTACAGATGAGGAAGGCAACATTTTGAGAAAAAGTACCAACATTTGTGTAGAGAGAGGGAAAAATCACGCTGAATAGATCTGGCCAGAGATTATAGCCCCCGATTTCATCGTCAGGTGTCCAGTCAATTGCGAGAATGATGCCTCAGACTATGTGGCCATCAAACTGGGGTTCACCTTTCGGTTAACCACAATATTTAATTGAGAACGTTTCGCCGTCAAAGTTATCAATACATTTCGAAACCAATTAATTACTCTGAGGTTGATTTCAATTCAGAAACATTGTAAATCTACGAGGAGTGTCTGACAAAAAGTCGATATATTAACAAAAGAAAAAAAATGAATGTGTCCAAACCCTTTCTATCATCACTTTTGTGAGAAAAAAAACCGTTCCCATTTTGTAAACAAAATGTCGTTAAAACGATTATGAAAATGTAAATTTATTGCGCCTACTTGATTGTGTGTAGGCCTCCCGCTTTACACTAGACCCGGGGAAAGAGTAAGAGATACTTCAATAAACCTGGAGAGTTTACTTTATCAGAACTGTTTGTTTTTCATTCGCATCTGCGAGTTGAAGCTTCGATTGTTTACAAACAAAATGGAAGCTCTCATTTTCCAGCGAATAAGCGGAAATTTCCACTTTTGCTCATTTCTCCGCAACTATTTGAGATAAAAAATAACTTATTGTAAAGTTGTAGGACAATTAAAAATAAAGGTATTTTATTTTAAATAATATTTTTTTTTTATAAAACCAATAGTTTCCGAGCTATAATAAAATATATAATATGTTGTTTATCAGGGTCTTAAAAATACTTAATTAACTGCTATGTTGGTGACCTGGCGGTCTAAGGGTAAGGTGTCAGACTTTTGTGCTGGCGGCCGGTGTTCAATCCTCGGTCCCGGCATAGATTTATCTGATTACCAAACCCTTATGTGAATGTGGGGAATGCCAGGCCTCCACCTTGGTTCGGATTCCACGTTAAACTGTAGGTCCTCCATTTAATCTCACAATCATCCTGCCATTACACATTAGCGTAAGTGCGTATAACCCGAACGGGTAGTAAGACGCGATGCTAATAATAATGATAATAACTGCTATGTTCTTTGGTGGACAGATATATTCATCTATTTTTTCGATGTTTCTGAAACGGTGTATATTATTTCTCTTCACAAACCTCAAAAGAGTTTTTAGTAACTGTTTACATTTCAATGTAAAAGAAAAAGTCTGTGCGGTGCATTTTCCCGGGTTTGGTTCCCAGCATAGCGGAAAAATTTATAATTATTGAAATGTAGCTATCCTCCTTCACAGAGATGGATTAACGGCCTGGGTGTAGGGTGTTGTGTCTGTTCTAGAGAAAAGTTAGTTTATAAGTGGTGTGGTGATACAACCGGTTGGTTCAAAAAGTGCATGTAAAATAACTAAAAAAAAAGTGTAGCACTATATTTTGTAGAAAAACAACTTTTTTTTACTATCGCTATTATTATTATTAGCACCGCGTCTTACTACCCGTTCGGGTTATACGCACTTACGCTAATGTGTAATGGTAGGGTGATTGTGAGATGAAATGGAGGACCTACAGTTTAACGTGGGATCCGAACCACGGTGGAGGCCTGGCATTCCCCACATTCACAAGATGTCTGTGCCGGGACCGAGGATTGAACCCCGGCCGCCAGCATAGAAGTCTGACACGTTACCCCTAGACCGCCAAGTCACCAACACCATCGTTATTAAAAACAACCTTGATCGACGGGCACGCAGTCTAAATGTCAAGTTCATTTATTCTGGTTTTTCAATAACAATAAGTTTGGAGTTTGGGTTCTTACTTCACGATAAATACCTCAAATAAGATAAAATGTTATCAAATTCTCATTTTTAAAAGTTTATCAAGAATGTAAAAGCTACAACTAGTCTCGATAATACGTGTTTATTAAACCAAGGTTCTAGTTTCGAGTTGTAATCAAAGCTAACAATTTTACTAGCAGTTAAATCACTGTAAAAATTAAACCACAAACAATTAAGCGTCTTGTTAATCACTATAGCCACTGCGAATATTAATTAAAACCCGTTTACCTCTGACCGTGTACCTGTTTATCGATACTATATGCATGTTCATTGCGTTGTTTTACTTGATTAAAGTGTCAAATTCACAGGAATGTTTAAAGTTCCATGACTATGGTTGGAACCTCGTTAAATAAAAAAAAACTCTGAAATTTGAGTTGTAATAAATGGAGATGTTTGCGTGTGTTTTTACTGCTACACGTATACAAACATATTTTATAAGCATACTAGTGTTTTAAAATTATTTCATTTAACATTATGGTTACCCGCTTTGGTGGCCACATGGTCTAAGGCGCTACTCTCACGCTAGACTAGACTGCCGATGACGGGGAGATCAAGATTCGAATCCCGATCGGGCGTATCCAGGTGTTTTTTTTTCCAAAATTGATTTATATTCTCCCTCCACGAAAGCTCCGGTACACTCCCTCTTAATATACCCTTCCTAATCACTAAAACCATTAGCATAATTAGTACATAATATGGGTACAACCCTAACTGGTAGTAAGACGCGGTGATACATTTTTTTATGGCTATTATCGGTTTAATCTAACGTCTTGGGAAAAAGAGATTTCTTATATTAAATGCACCCGCATTGGCGTGAAAATGGGGTTGGGGTGTGATAAATCATATGTGTCACATACCTCTCATTGCAACAAGTTCAATACAGTGCGAGCCTTACACCCTAGACTACGGGAACAGCGGTGTGTCCTAGGAGTTAAAATACGATATAAAACCCATATCGTGTCTGTTTGTTTTTTATTCCAGAGGTTTTATCGTACTTCCCAGTGAGCTAGAAGGTTTAAATTTGGCACGAAATCTCCTGGGAATCCGGGAATGATGTTAAAAATGCTAAACGTGAAAAAATTAGAAAAGGGGCCGAATATGTGGCTCCCAAAAGTACCAATTATTGCCTTATAGGCCAAAAATAAACCTTGTCTAATCGCGCTGATATTCGATTTCCGGGGGTTCCTAGCCATGCTAAACATAACCGATTTGTTTCTGTCTTTTCGAGGCTCAAGTCAACTGATCCTAAATGTATACAGAAATGGTAGGAAAAATTTCGAAAGTTGTTAAATATTCCGTTTAATTTACAAGAAATTTAATATCTAGGGGTTTTAAAGGCCTGTAAACAAGATTATGTCATTTGTTTTACGAAATTCTAATCAAAAAACCCTAAATCGGCACCCATATCAATAATAAAGGAAGAAAGGAGAGGCATATGAATGATAAGGGAAGAAAGGGGAGGCATTTGAATGATAAGAGAAGGAAGGGGAGGCATATGAATGATAAGAGAAGGAAGGGGAGGCATATGAATGATAAGGGATGGAAAGGGAGGCATATGAATGATAAGGGAAGAAAGGGGAGGCATTTGAATGATAAGAGAAGGAAGGGGAGGCATATGAATGATAAGAGAAGGAAGGGGAGGCATATGAATGATAAGGGATGGAAAGGGAGGCATATGAATGATAAGGGAAGAAAGGGGAGGCATTTGAATGATAAGAGAAGGAAGGGGAGGCATATGAATGATAAGAGAAGGAAGGGGAGGCATATGAATGATAAGGGATGGAAAGGGAGGCATATGAATGATAAGGGAAGAAAGGGGAGGCATTTGAATGATAAGAGAAGGAAGGGGAGGCATATGAATGATAAGAGAAGGAAGGGGAGGCATATGAATGATAAGGGATGGAAAGGGAGGCATATGAATGATAAGGGAAGAAAGGGGAGGCATTTGAATGATAAGAGAAGGAAGGGGAGGCATATGAATGATAAGAGAAGGAAGGGGAGGCATATGAATGATAAGGGATGGAAAGGGAGGCATATGAATGATAAGGGAAGAAAGGGGAGGCATTTGAATGATAAGAGAAGGAAGGGGAGGCATATGAATGATAAGAGAAGGAAGGGGAGGCATATGAATGATAAGGGAAGGAAAGGGAGGCATATGAATGATAAGGGAAGGAAGGGGAGGCATATGAATGATAAGAGAAGGAAGGGGAGGCATATAAATGATAAGGGATGGAAAGGGAGGCATATGAATGATAAGGGAAGGAAGGGGAGGCATATGAATGATAAGAGAAGGAAGGGGAGGCATATGAATGATAAGGGAAGGAAAGGGAGGCATATGAATGATAAGGGAAGGAAGGGGAGGCATATGAATGATAAGAGAAGGAAGGGGAGGCATATAAATGATAAGGGATGGAAAGGGAGGCATATGAATGATAAGGGAAGGAAGGGGAGGCATATGAATGATAAGAGAAGGAAGGGGAGGCATATGAATGATAAGGGAAGGAAAGGGAGGCATATGAATGATAAGGGAAGGAAGGGGAGGCATATGAATGATAAGAGAAGGAAGGGGAGGCATATAAATGATAAGGGATGGAAAGGGAGGCATATGAATGATAAGGGAAGGAAGGGGAGGCATATGAATGATAAGAGAAGGAAGGGGAGGCATATGAATGATAAGGGAAGGAAAGGGAGGCATATGAATGATAAGGGAAGGAAGGGGAGGCATATGAATGATAAGAGAAGGAAGGGGAGGCATATAAATGATAAGGGATGGAAAGGGAGGCATATGAATGATAAGGGAAGGAAGGGGAGGCATATGAATGATAAGGGAAGGAAGGGGAGGCATATGAATGATAAGAGAAGGAAGGGGAGGCATATGAATGATAAGGGAAGGAAAGGGAGGCATATGAATGATAAGGGAAGGAAAGGGAGGCATATTAATGATAAGGGAAGGAAGGGGAGGCATTTGAATGATAAGAGAAGGAAGGGGAGGCATATGAATGATAAGGAAAGGAAAGGGAGGCATATGAATGATAAGGGAAGGAAAGGGAGGCATATGAATGATAAGGGATGGAAGGGGAGGCATATGAATGATAAGGGAAGGAAGGGGAGGCATATGAATGATAAAGGATGGAAGGGGAGAAATATGAATGATAAGGGAAGGAAGGGGAGGCATATGAATGATAAAGGAAGGAAGGGGAGGCATTTGAATGATAAGAGAAGGAAGGGGAGGCATATGAATGATAAGGGAAGGAAAGGGAGGCATATGAATGATAAGGAAAGGAACGGGAAGCATATAATTAGAATAAAACTCCTTAGTGGAATTAGAAAATTGAAATTTACGGTGCATGTGTAAGGACTACTCCAAACTAAAATGAAGGCTTGAACAATTTTAAATATAAAAATTAAGGGCCCTAAAATAGAAAGAGGTTCTCCTACAAATCTCCAAAACTAATAGGAAACCTTTTGTAAGGTAAGTATAAAATTGAAATATTTTACTAAATATAAAGTGTCAAGCCCAAATAAACTGAAAAGGTAGAAAATATAAAATTCAAAGTGGGGGTACCGGAAAGGTTCAAGGCTGGAATTTTTTTTAAAACTAAAACCATTTATCATTTATCGCTGAGGCAAAAATCGAAATTTGGTAAGATGGTCAAGAGACCACACCTAAAGCCAAAAATTCTTAAAATTTGAAATTACAAAATGGCAGGGTGGGTGTGGATATAGTGAAATGGGAGATAAGAAATTTCCAAAATTATAGAAAAAACCTTTTAGTATGGTATAAAATAACACTTTAAACCAACATCTACTCACTCTAAACAAACATCCACGCACTCTAAGCAAACATATACTCTCTCTAAACAAACATCCATTCACTCTAAGCAAACATCTAATCTAAACAAACATCCACTCACTCTAAGCCAACATCTAATCTAAACAAACATCCACTCACTCTAAGCCAACATCATAATCTAAACAAACATCCACTCATTCTAAACAAACAGCCACTCACTCTAAGCCAACATCTAATCTAAACAAACATCCACTCACTCTAAACCAACATCCACTCATTCTAAACAAACATCCACTCACTCTAAACCAACATCCACTCACTCAGAACAAACATAAATGAAATTTTAAATATATCGGTTCGCTTTAATAAAAACTGTTCAATTTAAACAAACATTTGTTCACTCCAAACAAAATGTACAATAGTTAATAGTGTGACCAAGTTGTGTCCCAAACCTCTGACTCCAACTAGAGGTCCGTGTTTTGATTCTTGCTAAGAACCATGAATAATTTAGTATTTGTTTTTTGGGTTCTTTTTATTCCAAAAATACTCAAATTGTGACCTCTTGAGTTGGGCGTCATATCGATTATTACGTCATAGGTTAAAGGTATTCGACCGTTCGACAACATTTCAAAGCAAGTTTAAATTGCTCATAAATTCCTCTTTCTCTATTACTATTATTTCTGTATTTAGTGCCATTTCTATTTTACATTTCATACTAACGTTTGTTCCACGTTAAGAACACTAGTTGATTAAAAAAATACTTTTTTTTGCTCTAAATAGCTTTGGGGTATTTCTATGCACCCCCTAAAAGTAAAATTGTTGTTAAATATATACTATGTAAAATTTCAATAACATTTCTTGAAATAAATGGTGGGAAATTAAATTGAAAATATTATTTGAATCGTATAATGTGCATTTACAAACATATTTCAAACATATGTTAGCCGCTTCGGTGGCCACGTGACCTAACACGCTACTCTCGCAGTAGACTAGACTGCCAATGATGGGGAGATAGAGGTTCAAATCTAGGTCCGTTGTACTGAGTTTTTTCCAAAATGGTTTTCCACTCACCCTCCAAGCAAATGTGGTTATACTTCCTCTGAATATAAACTTTCTTGACCTTTAAACAATTAGCGTAATTCGTACATAAGGGTATAATCCAAACAGCTAATAAAACGCGATGCTCTCTCTCTCTCTCTCTCTCTATATATATATATATATATATATATATATAGAGAGAGAGAGAGAAAGAGAGAGAGAGATTGAAGATAACACCAGGATAAAGCAAGTTCGTTAGTTCGGTTCTCATTAAGAGGTTTGGAAAAAATAATGATGTATATTATTATTATTAATATCACCGCGTCTTACTATCTGTTCAGATAATACGCCCATGTAATTACTATGATGAGTTAAGGAAGAGGAAGGAAGCATTTTAGAGATAATCTACCCATATTTGTGTGGAAGGATATTGGGAAACCATTTAAGAAAAAAACCACCCTCAGTAAACTCGATTGTGATTTCGGCCTCATTTTCTGGAAATGCATCTCCGCTCTGTATAGTATGTACAGCTATGATTTGCACTTTTATATAACATTTTATAAGATTTGTACAAATTATTAAAGTCTGTCACGGATTCCATGGATGAACCTCGCGGACCCCTGGAGTTCTACGGACCCCACTTTGAGAAGCTTAGACCATTTTGCCACTGAAGCAGGTATATATATTATTGATTTTCTTTGTCCTTAGAATCCACGTATTTATGCAAAAATCTTAGTACAGTAGCCCCAAGACTTCTTTGGTGCTGACTGACAGCTCACAGTAGACTTCCTAAAGTCAACATTAAGGTATATATCTAAATTTTAACCTTCAGAATTGACAGCTGCTAAACACATGTTTTTGCAAATCATATGGTTCGGTGTAGGGATACATAATTTGGTCTGGTAACTTTTAAAAGCTGTCAGTCAGCACCAAAGAAGCCATGGGGACTACTTGTATCTGGGGTTTAAGGAGCGGTCTGAATATGTTTAAATGTTCATGTTATTATTTTATTTGTATAGGCATTTTATCTATCAAGACAAATAAGTGAGACATTAAAGTTGAATTAAATTTTCTTAAGAATTGAATAATATATATTTTAAATTATCATTGATTGCAAATCAATTTTAGGTTGGCATATTCTAATATTTAAGGTTAGCGTTTAGAAATATTTTCATCAATTATTCCTTTTCTGCGGAACAAATGCATTAAATTTAATTTTTAAATTTTCTTTATTATAGGGCTTTCAAACAGTTACAAGAACTGTAACAAGGCAGCAATATAAAACACATAATATTACGACAATATATAGAATAATTACATAGAAAAACAGTAAATAAAACTTAACAAACATTCAAGTTACTAAGTGGAAAGGTGATTAAAATCATTAAGCATGGAAATTATTTATTTTAAACTAATAACACATATTTTAACTTAGAACATATTTTATTATTATTATTATTATTATTAGCACGCGTCTTACTACCCGTTCGGGTTATACGCACTTACGCTAATGTGTAATGGTAGGGTGATTGTGAGATGAAATGAAGGACCTACAGTTTAGCGTGGAATCCGAACCACGGTGGAGGCCTGGCTAGAACATATTTGTTTTTAGCTTCGCGTCGATATATACACTTATATACCAATGGTTTTTAAGGATTAGGGAGATTATATTTATAGGAAATGTACCCGTATTTGCGTGGAGGGAAATTGGTGATCCGTTTTGAAAAAACTACCCTCAGTACATCCGACTGAGATTCGGACCTTCATATCCCCGTCATCGACAGTATAGTCTACGGCGATATTAGACCACGCGGCCACCGAAGCGGGTAATATAAAATTTTATAATTGTTAAAATTAAAGTTCTTGATGGTGAGGGAGTTCCATACATAGCTAACTCTCCGAGTTTGACATGAAGGGCTGGCTGAGCTTGTAAGAGTTACTGATAGAAAAATAATAATGTTAATATTTACGATAGTAATTATTATGCAACTAATAATTTCTCAATCAAATAACGAAGAATATAGAAACAGTAGAATATTACTATTCAATTTATGTCCAAAATAGCCCATATACAAACAATTTCAAATAAAAATATGTTTGGGCGCATTTAAAATGTTTTGTTTTTAATCAAGAGCCATTTGGAATGTGTTATGTTTCACTTTTTAACACGTTCTCTGTACGATTTCGCAACACTCACGATCGTAAAACTGAAACGCACTTTAACGATCATCTGATGGGATCTTTATTGGAACGGGCGCATGTAAACGGAGCACCCCATTAAATTGGAGCCGGCCGTTTCATTCAAATTTACTCAAATTAGTTTATCGCCTCTGGTACCATAGACGGTAGAACTATTGATAAGAGTTGTATATTTCGTTCTTTATTGCGGAGTTTGTAAGAGGACTCGATAAAATTTTACTTTAATCACCTCATATTATTATTATTATTATTATTATTATTATTATTGTCACCACGTCTTACTAGCCGTTCGGGTTATACGCACTTACTCTAATGTGTAATGGTAGGGTGATTGTGAGATGAAATGAAGGACCTACAGTTTAACGTGGGATCCGAACCACGGTGG
>CABFOV010002748.1:52207-69937 GCA_902141375.1 Timema poppense
ACCCACCTCGGTGGCGTAGTTGGCTAACGCGCTTGTCGTGTTGTGCTGCTCTACTGCTGAGGACGGAGAGATCGAGGTTCGAATCTCGGTCGGGTGAACTCGGGGTGGTTTTTCCTAAACGGTTTTCCACTCTCCCTCCACGCAAATGCGGGTTCACTTCCTCTAATTCAACCTTCCCAATTCCTAATCCATTAGAGTAATTAGTATTTAAAAGCATATAACCCGAACGGGTAGTAAGACGTGGTGCTAAATATTATTTTTATTAATATACAGCCTTATTTTCATATGAAGAACCTTATCAGATATCTAGACAAGTTACTAGATATATATAGTCCTGTTTTCCTAGAAAGAACCTTATCTGATATATAGACACCTTACTAGATATACAGTTCTGTTTTCTTAGGAAGAACCTTTTTATTTTCTAAAAAGCCATTCTAATGAAAATTGAGCTTTATGTCGTATGCTAGTAAGTTAATTGGGAAGAAAGTTGAGGGTTTTTAAAACTGTACATTCGCTTTGAAAGAATGTTGAGAACTTGATCATTAGAGAGCAGAGCTTATACATTTTAAAGGAATTCGGGTTATACGCACTTACGCTAATGTGTAATGGTAGAGTGATTGTGAGATGAAATGAAGGACCTACAGTTTAACGTGGGTTCCGAACCACGGTGGAGGCCTGGCATTCATTAATACTTATAAAATAACACTGATAATATTGGAAAATGTTATCAAGCTGGTCGTAAAAATTAATATGTTTGTGTTTTTCTGAAAGGGTTTCCTGTGAAAATCAGGGTATAGCGACAACTGGTGTAATTGTTACTGCTCAGAGTTCCGAGTCCCAAATTTGGCTCCCAAACCCCCGGGGGGTTAAGAAACCCTGGTTGAAATTTTCAAATGTAACTAATAAGATATTTTAAGAGAGCAGATAACAATAAAGTGTAATTACCTTATTAATAAGTTATCTTAACGTTACAACATATCAGCGCTGTGCTAGAGAAGGATACAATATTTAATTAAATTAATATCGACCCCTCTGAGAGAAAGTAAGTTTTGTAATCGTAAAAAAAAAAATCAAACTCCAGTATTTGATGGATGTAGACGTTTCATGACAGCTCCTGGACCCGAGAAAAAGTGTTTTTTTGCGATGCCGTCCGTCCGTCTACATCTTGGCCTAGAGCCTAAATCGTTTATCCGATCGAACTTACGATCTAGGCTTTTCTTAAGGTTCTCCAGAGAGATTTTTTAGAATTAGAATTTACAACCCTAAAATTAAGGGTAATTTACTCAAGAGTGAAAAGAGAACAGATAAATTTAATCAAAACAGGATTTTATTATTTTGATAAAAATTGGTATATAGGCATTGTTTAGCCATGAAAACGACTGAGGGCATTTTACATAAGCAAATAATATCTCCGCAAATATGTCAGATACAATATAACCTATCAGAGCAAAGTTTTAGAAATATTTAAAAAAATGAAATATATATTTTTTAAACCTAATAATTTGGAGTTATAAACAAATATATTTTAAAATTAAAATTAAAAATTAAATGTGAAATTGATAGTTGCTCTTTGGTGGACAGAGATGTTCCTTTGTTCTCGGTGTGTTTCTGTAACAGTGTATATTATTTCATTTCACATATCCTATTAGTTTTAAGTAAATATCTCCATTTTTTAGGTGAAGGAGCGAGAAAGTCTGTACAGTCCACTGTATCAATTATCTACAATCCCATTTTTATTGTTTTTATGTCGAGACTTTAGGTTTTAAATAGTAGTTAACTTTTTATAAAAGAATTAAGGTTTTAAATGATTTACTTAAACTTAATCGTAATAATTATTCGGGTAACATAATATGGTAAGCCGACCCCTCGCCTCTACACACTAAATAATGTAGGCCTACATGTTTAGAGCTTTAAAGGGCAGTTTTTATACTGATCGCTAGGGAACAATTTACATGTACAGTCCTGTAAAGAATTGGTTGCCTTGGCAACAAACCACAAGCTACCTCTAAGAAAACCAATATATATTAACTTTTACAAAATTGAACGATTCTGTTCAAAATGGCATATATTGACTTATTTAAGTAGAAGTTTAGTTAAATAAATATTTATTTATTTATATGAGGTATTAAACGTGCACTTTCTGAACAGACTGATTATATAATCACACGAGAATTTCTATGAACGAGAACGAAAGGGACTACCAATTTTGCCGGGAAAGGTATTTTCACACACCTTCCAGGGTTCTTTTACATGCCACCCGCCTCGGTGGCGTAGTTAGCTAACGCGCTAGTCGTGTTGAGCCCGACCGCTGAGGAAGGGGAGATCGAGGTTCGAATCTCGGTCGGGTGAACTGGGGCGTGGTTTTTCCTAAATTGTTTTCCCCTCTCCCTCCACGCTAATGCGGGTTCACTTCCTTTAATTCAACCTTCACAATTCCTAATCCATTAGAGTAATTAGTACTTAAAGCGTATAACCCGAAACGGGTAGTAAGACGCGGTGCTAAATAATAATAATATATTTTAACACCCAAGAAAAATCCGTCACCCTCGGCTGGGTTCGACCACTCGAACATCGGGTCCTGAGACGACCACAGATGTCGCAAGTTGGAGGCCCCTGTGTTAGAACATACAATCACCCACGAGAGTTCATCTCAATGTTCTTGTTTGGTTAAATTATTCTAAAAATAAATTGTGATGGCAATATAGTTATTTATAGGATAGGTTTTATGGGTTTATGTGGACCATTACAAAGAATGAAGTAATATCGGAATAAGCAAATATGGTAGTATACAAAAGTGTATTAACGCAAACGTTGTTTTATGGCTGTGAAGTGTAGTTTTGTCAGGAGAAACACAAGAGCAAGGTGAATGCGATATTTAAAAAAAAACTTATGTATAAAAACTCGTATGGACAGAGCCAGTGATGAATGGGTGACGAAGGAGTACGGTTTGGAAGGGAATCAAATAGGTCAATGCGAAAGAATCATCTTATGTTGGTTTGAGCATGTTGAAAAGATGAGTGCGGAGCAAATATATGAAGGTAGAGTGTGCGGGTCAAAAGAAAGAGGTAGGGCCATGTAAGACGTGGATATATGTTGTAGACGAATATGTAAAGAAGAGAAACATTAAGTGTTTTAAGAATAAAAGAGCATGTATGACTCTGTGTATGGATGTTGTTGAAGAGAAGGGGGTATGCAAGGATAGGGAAGTGTGGAGAAAGTTAGTGAGGATGTATGGAGTTGTCTTTTATTGAGCCATGTTTCTTACCTACCCAGTAAGGGACCGGCATTATTAGGTGTGTGTGTATATATATATATATATATATATATATGTGTGTGTGTATAAGTATATATATATGTACGTGTGTTGTATATTATAAAATGCATATGTTGTATATTTGACTGGAGTAGTCGAAACATATGACTAGAGCAGTTATGAAATATTGTGAGTGATGTATATATATATATATATATATGAGTGCAGAGAAGGAGAAGGGTTGGATTTTTGTCAATAATCAAATGTGTATTGTGTTCTTTATATACGAATAAATAAAATAATAAAACACAAACATAACAATATGTGTGTGTGTGTACATTACTTTTTTTTACACCTTGTGTATAGTTCAGTTGAGCATCGAGGCTTAGATTGGATTGCTCTAAGAAATATTCTGTCCACGCACATAAGAAAGTTTTCAAATTAATATACAGTGGTATTTTAACAAGTTTTCTGAATGAATACCTGTGCGAAATAAAATGGCCAAGAAATTGTGGTTTCGTAGAGGAGCGCCAGGCTTTGTCAATGAAGATTCCTTAAAGGTGTGGCAATCGCACAAACTAACTTCCCCTCCCCACCGTCTTCTTCTTCTTTGTAACCATCTAGACATTTCTAGTCTTAGCTGAAATCAATAACTGAGGACTGCGCCGCGTCAACTCATGTTTACCTTGTTTTACTAAGGTTGAATTTATATTCATACACCAAACCCTTCCTTCACCTCTGACAAGACATCTTGTGAATGTGGGGAATGCCCAGGCCTCCACCGTGGTTCGGATCCCACAATTACACATTAGCGTAAGTGCGTATAACCCGAACGGGTAGTAAGACGCGGTGCTAATAATAATAATAATAATAATATATTCATACATGAATAACAGCGAGTAGTCCATAGCACACAGTGCGCAACAAGTTGGAACACATTGTTTTTAATCATAGCGTTCGCAATCGATAAATAGCGCATAATGCATACAGCTGGTGCAACTTCATCTTGTTTTGCGTGGAGTAGAGCATAGAAGACTCTTGGACTTGAGTTGTATCAACCAATGGGAATGCAAAAAGAGGCTCCAGCCAATTAAAGGCCAGCATACGCAGCAGACGGAGGTTATCTTCTGTTTGTGTTTGAAGATACTCGGTGGCATTACTTGTTTCGTTCTAGCGCCAATGGTTACGACTTTAAACATTATTATTATTATTAGCACCGCGTCTTACTACCCGTTCGGGTTATACGCACTTACGCTAATGTGTAATGGTAGGGTGATTGTGAGATGAAATGAAGGACCTACAGTTTAACGTGGAATCCGAACCACGGTGGAGGCCTGGCATTCCCCACATTCACAAGATGTCTTGTCAGAGGTGAAGGAAGGGTTTGGTAATCATATAAATCTGTGCCGCGACCGAGGATTGAACCCCGGCCGCCAGCACAGAAGTCTGACACCTTACCCCTAGACCACCAGGTCACCGCTACGATTGTAAACATGATTAGAAATAGAGGGGGAATGTCTATTACTAAAAAGTATGTTTACCAGAGTATTCATGATAATAATATAATAATCAAATAAATATCAAATTAGGTCAGGGATTAAATAGCTATCCTGTTATATTTGTTAGTTACGATTATAGTCGCATCTAAATATAATATTCTTTACATTTAAAAATTACACCTGTAGACGGGAATTGAACCCAGACAAGCCAAAGGTCCCGGTTTCGATTACCGTATCCAGGTGCTATTTTTTTTAATTAGGTCAATTTTATTTTTCGAAAGATAAAGCTTAATGAATGCTGTTTTTTTTCGAGTGAACCACCGACGGAATTATTTTTAGAAACCTTATTTACTAGATCGAAGAGATTAGACCAATGCCTATGAATTAAACACAACCCAATCATTTTAAGGAATACTTTGAGCAATACTTTTCAGTATAAAACCTTGTATCTTTCTTATGAATTGCGCACAGCAAGCTACAGTAGCCCCACGGCTTCTTTGGTGCTGACTGACAGCCCACAGCTGACTTCTGACAGTAAACATTTAGGTATATACCTACATTTTGATTGTCAGAAGTGACAGCTGCTAAACACATGTTTTTGCAAATCATTTGGTTCGGCGTAGGGATACATAATTTGGTCTGGTAACTTTTCAAAGCCGTCATCTGTCAGCTGTGAGCACCAAAGAAGCCATGGGGCTACTGTATGCATTAATAGTTATTTACTAAACATATATATATATAACCCCGGCTTTATTACGGTATTTTATATATATATTTATTACAGTGGCGATGTTTTTATCTTGTATTCCTCGCTCGGAGCTAAAGTCTTTTTTTTTATCGTACCGGGAGGGACATGACGTCCAGTGCTGTCGCCTGTATGCATACTATTAGCCGCTCTAATGGAACAGAACATTGCCCAGGGTACACTGTAGGAGGTTGTGACACGTCGTAACCTCAATGAGATGACGTCATGAAGGTGTGAAGCCAGTGTGAGTCTTAACCTAACTTAAACCTATATAACCAAACCCTGGCGACAGTTGGAATAATTGTTATTTATTTATTAAAAACTGGGTCGGAATAAATAAAATTAAGAATTTTTCTTTTGTCTCTTTGAAGCAAAGACAAGCGTTGTCCAGGATAACCACGCAATGACGGTTAGTTCTGTTAACTTATAATAAAATAAATCCCATACAACCATTTTGAACTATGCCTTAGTGAGCATTTAAAAAAACAAAATCACCCGCTTCAGTAGTCACGTTGTCTAACGCGCTAATCTCGTGTTAGATTAGACTGCCGAAGACGGGGATATCGGGGTTCAATCCCGTTCGGGTTCACTAAGGGTGGTTTTCCTAAATAGTTTTCCACTATAGTTTTACACAAATGTGGGTGCACTTCCTCTCAATTAAGCCTTTCCAATCCCTAACTCATTAGTGTAACTAGCACATAGATGTATTACCTGAACAGGTAGTAAGATGCGGTGCTAAAAATATATATTTTTTCTTTTCCAAAATCCATCAATGGTAAACTACCCTTAATTTAAAGGCTAGGGTAAAAATAAAGAGATACATCTAAATATCAAGGTTAAACAAAATTCTTCAAACTGAGTCGGGGTCAAGCCTCAAGACAGACAGAGGGACAGAAATAATATATAAAATCCACTTTTTGGGGGTTTGGGGTCACATAAAAAGTATCATTTGTAATCTAAAGGTAAAAAATGTCCACAATTTCAATACTTTCTATCCGTATGATAAAGTAAGAAAAAAAAAGTCTTACAAAAAATATTTCGTTCGAAAGTATTTTTCTGCAGTGAAAACTAAAAAAATGTAAAGGAAACGAAGCGTTAAGAAAGAAGAACAAAAACCCATTTTTGTGATATCTGCATCGGAATCACCAGACCCTGGCGTTTTGCTTACGTTTTCACTTCTCTTGGGAACTATAAAAAGAGAAATTCAATGAATATGTTCGGAGTAA
Source organism: Timema poppense (assembly GCA_902141375.1). NCBI lineage: Eukaryota > Metazoa > Arthropoda > Insecta > Phasmatodea > Timematidae > Timema > Timema poppense. Next base: position 58,931 of record CABFOV010002748.1, read on the forward strand.
AAAAAGGAACACCTCCTTGAGGTACGATGAACGCATAAATTGAGTTGTTAGTTCGCTTGAGTTGGTAATATTAGAAGAAACAGATTTGCTGATCTTTTAGACTTGTTAATTTTTTTATAGTTTTTCTCGACCCCTCGTAGACAGAAAGTTTTGCTATCATAAAAAAAACGAATTTGAGATATTTATGGATATTAACCCTTTGAATCTAAAAAAGTGATTTTTTTCAATGCTGTCTGTCTGTCTGGCACAGTAACTAAAGTCAAAATAATTTTATTGATCTGGATAAATCAGGGATCAGGGATTTTCATAAGGTTAACCAGAGGAGTTTTAGACATGATCTAGCTAACCCTAAAATTAAGGGTAGTTTACTTAAGACTGAAAAAAAGTTGTTTTTTATATCAAGTTCGTATCCAGGCACTGTTTAATATTACATACAAAATGACCCGCCTCGGTGGCGTAGTTGGCTAACGCGCGAGTCGTGTTGAGCTCGACCGCCGAGGACGAGGAGATCGAGGTTCGAATCTCGGTCGGGTGAGGCGGGGGGTTCCTAAATTGTTTTCCACTCTCGCTCCACGCAAATGCGGGTTCACTTCCTCTAATTCAACCTTCCCAATTCCCAATCCATTAGAGTAATTAGTACTTAAAGCGTATAACCCGAACGGGTAGTAAGACGCGGTGCTAAATATTAATATTATTTTTTAAATAAAACTTTGGAAAATTGGGGAGTTGAAAATGCACAGAACAAATAATATTAATCTGTAACAGTGTATACTATTTTGTAAAGGCTATTTGGTGAAACGTAATGTTATTTTTTCCCCCATTATGTTTCTATAACTGTGTATATTATTATTTTGTAAATAACTTACGAGTTATAAGTATAACTTAGAGGAAATGTGTGCGGTGCACAATAGAATTTATCTTTACAAGATGCCACCATTTAGTTCAGTACGGTGATAGTAACAATAGTATAATAATATTTCGCGTCTGGGCTACACCATTCATATCTCAGTAGTGTAAAGATTAGCCCGTACTAATGTACCGTCGTTCGGAGGACGCCCGAATGTACTAACCGTACATCCTTTCCGTGGAGGCTCTTTCCATGTCATGATGAGATGAGGTGATGCTGATAGTGAGTATGGGGGTGATAGTGAGTATGAGGGTGTGGAACCAGTGGAAAACACTTAAGCCTAACTAACCAAACACCGGTGACCGTTAGGATAGTTCTACTTTCGATTTAAAAAAAAAAACACGGTATCAGCCGGGAATTGAACCCTGGACCCCTAGCCTCGTACTCAGGCGCACCACGGGGTCTGTTAATGGTACTAATTGAATATATATACTGACATGTGTAGGATCAAGTATAGGTAGCTCTTTCAAATATTTGAATCCTAAAAGCTATTTGAGAATTTGACAAAAGAAAAAATAGACGACAGAGTTGTAGTAAAAAAAGTAATACTTTGTTATCGACTATTTAATTTAATGTTATTTTTACTTGGATAAATGATATGCCTCCTCGATATATAAGTGATGTATGAGACAAGACAGAGTAGAATATGTGGAGCGCGTGTTTAAATGGTTTACCGTACATTGGACGGAGCGTAGGCGCGGTATGAGTAGCCGTACAGTTTCCCATTGTCCTCTTCACCGACATCACGCAGTTATATCTACCTATGATGTGTTCTCACCCCCCTCGCTCCCCATTTGACCGATCACGCATATGTTCTGCTCTACAAAGAATTAAAAACAGAATTATAGCACCACGCCTTAAGTTATTATTAGCACCGCGTCTTACTACCCGTTCGGGTTATACGCACTTACGCTAATGTGTAATGGTAAGGTGATTGTGAGATGAAATGGAGGACCTACAGTTTAACGTGGAATCCGAACCACGGTGGAGACCTGGCATTCCCCACATTCACAAGTTGTGATTGATACACGTCTTAAGGCCCGTTCAGGTCGTACACGTGAGCAATAGTTACGATAGTGGGTTAGAAATTGGGGAAGCTGAGTTTAAAGGAAGTGAACCCACATTTGTGTGGAGGGAGGGTGTAAAACCATTTAGGGAAAAAACACTCCCAGTTCATCGGACGGAGATTCGAACCTCAATCTCCCCGTCCTCAACAGTCTAGCTCAACACGAAACCAGCGCTTTAGCTAACTGCGCCACCGAGGCGGATTAATGTACAAAGCTCGCAGAGGAATGTAATTATGTTGATACCTGATCAACGAGCGTTTGAATGAGCGATGGGAATAATTCAAATCCACTCTGCTTACTCTGGCAACACTCCACGACACGCTCACTGACCACACCGAAGGCCATTCATTTGCTAATTATATAAATGACGCAAGTTTAAACTAAATATAAATCAACAACCAACAAATTGAGAAACTATTCGTGACACATTTGTAAAAAAAAAAAAAAAAACTTCCCAAGAAGGTCGCATTGGTGGGCACGCAGACTGAGGCATCAACCTTGTTCGGTCTAGTTTGCCGGTGACAGGTAGCCCTGATCGAGAGATCTGAGGATCTTTGGATTGTTTTCTACACTCCCCCCACAAGGATATGTTTCTCATAAATTCAACCTTCCTAATCCCAAGCGCATTAGCTTAATTCAAATACTCTGAAAAATGACACCTAGATACGGGAATCGAACCCGGGACCGTTGGCTTAGTACTCCGATGCTCTGCCCACTGAGCTATCCAGGTATTATACCGTGTGTCCAAGTGTAATTCTTCATTCATATTTTAAGGCAGAGTCTATGATGGACGTGCGGAAATCATCGGCTACAAATGTGAAGAATGACTATAGTCAAGGGGGCGATTCCTGGTTAGTTCAGTGGTCAGAGCATTGGCGTGCTAAGCCAACGGTCCCGGGTTCGATTCCCGTGTCCAGGTGTCATTTTTCAATTTAAAGAATATGATGTCTAGATGGAGTAATACTCACTAAAAGCATAAATAATAGCTTTGGATATTTGATTCTTAATTTAAATATATTAATACATGTGTGCGGCTAACGAGACGCAATGGGGAAAAAAAAGGCTGCGTACTGAAAGCGCACATCCAAATTTGTTTACTTGCTTTGGTGTACATCATAATATAAGAGAAGTTTTTTTTTTACCTGTGAGCTTTTCATGTTCTGCAAGGGTGAAAGGTGACCTGGTGGTCTAGGGGTAAGGTGTCAAACTTATGTGCTGGGGATCCGGAGTTCAATCCTCGGTCCCGGCACAGATCTGATTGCCAAACCCTTCCTTCACCTCTGACAAGACGTGTATTAATCACAACTAGTGAATGTGTGGAATGCCAGGCCTTCACCGTGGTTCGGATCCCACGTCAAACTGTAGGTCCTTCATTTCATCTCACAATCACTCTACCATTAAACATTAGCGTAAGTGCGTATAACCCGAATGGGTAGTAAGACGCGGTGCTAATGATAATGCAAGGAGAAAAAAAAATAGCGGTAGCATTTATATCTCCCCCTCCCCCCCTTACGACACACAATACTGTTACTCCCCTGTTCATGTATTCACTCACTGCCCAACATAAAAAAAAGACATGTCTTTTAACGACAAGGCTGGTCCTAGGCTGTTAGTCGAATGGGGCCATCGTCGTGTTAAGGGTTCTTACTGCGCACTCCAACGGCAGAGAGAACAACCATTCTATCAAGAGTCAATCGAGAGGGGAGGGGTAAAGTGTCGATAACCCGTGACGCGTCGTGTCACGGAGTGTTGCCAGGGTAAGCAGAGACAGTTGAATCTAGATTCACCTGATAATGGTTAATGGATAATGTGAGATTTGCAGAACAGATCATATGTGTGATTGGTCAAATGGCGTCCGAGTGAGTGAGAACGAATCACAGGTGCGGTTTTAACAAGTTCTTCTTAGCCCGGAAACACGACACGAAACGACAATGGTCTCAACTGTTAGAAAATGCTAGATTATATATGAGACGACCTATTTCCTCTCCGGTATTACTAACGCGGTGCTCATCACGTGGGTGCTAACAACTATAACGACCCACCCAATTCGGTGGCCACGCCCGCTACTCTCAGAGTAGACCAAACTGCCGATGACAGGGAGATCGAGATTCGAATCTTAGTCGGGTGAACTGTTTTTTTTTCCCTAAATGGTTTTCCACTTTCGCTCCACGCAAATGCGGGTTCACTTCCTCTCATTCAACCTTCCCAATTCCTAATCCATTAGAGTAATTAGTACTTAAAGCAGTATAACCCGTACGGGTAGTAAGACGCGGTGCTAAATATTATTATTATTATTATACTGGAGAGTGGAGAGGGTTTCATAATGATAAGATAAATCACCAGACATTGTTAGAATAATCAAATCTTACAGGTTACGCTGGGCATAACATAGAGCGCGAATGGAAGCCACTAGAACTGTATTCCAAGATATCTACTAACAAACCTAATGGACCATAGGAAATAGTTATATTCAGATAAAAAGGTAATATTATAATAAACCTGAAATAGGGAGTAATGAGGTGGACTGGATAGAACTAGCTCAAGATAGGGATAGGGTGTAATGAGGTGGATTGGATAGAACTAGCTCAAGATAGGGATAGGCTGTAATGAGGTGGACTGGATAAAACTAGCTCAAGTTAGGGGCACACGTTTTTTGTATGTGTTTTGTTTTTATGTACACTGAGTCTTACATGACACTTTTAAATTAATTTCGAAAAAGTATTTGCCAAGGTCTTTATATGGTTTGAGATATAAAACTAATTGGCTTAGAAAATGTGTGTTATGTGACCTTCCTCCCTTTTCCCTAGTACCCTTCGCGAAGAACCTTATTTGACAGCTGGTAAAGCTACTAGATCTACTTTCACGTATTCACGCTTCAAAACGTGTGATCTGTAGATGTAATTTTTGATATGAGTTATTTTATCACTACCAATAAAAAACACTAAAAATATATTAAAATATCATTTATTACTTAAGTTATGATAAACTACACCGGGAAGTGATAAAGTTTGCTCAGATATAAATACATACTCCTTAAAACAATCGCAAAATTGAGTTAAAATATGTTTTTTCCTTAGTTTAGGGTTGACTAGCAGAAAGAGACAACTTAAAGTCCATTCACCGTAGGAATTGTTTTCTGAAAGGCCCTTTTCCCTACCAGAAATCTATTATCTAGTAGGATATTGGTAGGAAAAAATACCTTTCAAAGTGTAATTACTACCGTGAATGGAGTATATGTTCTCTGCTGCTTACTTTCTAAAACTCGCGAGACTAAAACGAAATAAAACCAAAATGATGAACGAGATAATTAGTGCGCGCGTTTCTTTTGACTAGTTTCCTCTTTTCTCAAAACGGTCCGTAACAAAACTACAAACACACAAACAAAGAAGGTAACGCCGTAAAGAAGAAGTGTTTGAAACATTAATTTTGCAGCTGGTTACCTTCGCACCCAGAAAAAGATAAAAAAAAACTAACACGGAGAGGGAAACCAAAGAAAAAGAAAAGAGAAGGAGATAAGAAAGGGAGGGGGGTGGAGGGAAAGAAGTGAAATGGCCCCCTAGGGGTGTTCAGTCAACGGCGTGATTTCCTACACAAGGTTTCCATGGCAACGAGCTGCAGGCACCGGCCACAGATTGATTCGCAACTCTTGTAAAACGGTGGAAAGATATTCTACTCGCTTTGACCCCCTTTTCTTTCTCTCTCTCTCTCTCTTCTGACTCTTTCGTTTTATATTGGAGACTTTTCAAGATGGCTGTAGGTATATTGGGGAGTACTTTATTCCTATTTCTGTTCTGGCTCCTTAGTTTCATATTGGTAAATTTTCAAGATGGCTGCAAGGATGTTGGAACGAGTCCTGATCCTATTTTTGTTCTGACTCCCGATATTTATATTGGAAACTTTTCAAGATGGCTGTAGGTATATTGGGGAGTACTTTATTCCTATTTCTGTTCTGGCTCCTTAGTTTCATATTGGTAAATTTTCAAAATGGCTGCAAGGATGTTGGAGATGATCCTGATCCTATTTTTGTTCTGACTCACGAGTTTCATATTGGTAAATTGTCAAGATGGCTGCAAGGATGTTGGAGCGAGAACTGATCCTATTTTTGTTCTGACTCCCGAGTTTCATATTGGTAAATTTTCAAGATGGCTGCAAGGATGTTGGAGATGATCCTGATCTTATTTTTGTTCTGACTCCCGAGCTTTATATTGGTAGATTTTCAAGAGGCTGCAAGGATGTTGGAGCGAGAACTGATCCTATTTTTGTTCTGACTCCCGAGATTTATATTGGTAAACTTTCAAGATGGCTGCAAGGATGTTAGTACAGACTCCTGACTCAGAAGTGACTGAATCATACATATTTGTGTGCATGTATGTGAAGTCACTCATCCTTACAAGCTTTCTCCTCTGAGTGTTTACTAAATATTCAAACCAACCAGGATTTGTTCTGAAGCACTTAGAGTATTTTTGACCTAATCTGAACAATAACGCCTCAATTTTTTTTAGAACTGCGTTAGAGACCTATAAACGCTGATGTATTAGAGATGAAGAAGGTTGAATATCAGATTAAGAGTACCCGCATTGGCGTGGCGGGATAATCTAAAACCATTTAGTATAAGCTACCCACAGTTCACCCAACCGGGATTCTAACCTCGATCTACCACTCACCGGCAGTCCGGTCCACTGCGAAAGTGACGCCTTAGACCATGCGTTCAACGAAGAGGGTAACGCCTCAACTTCCACGCCCACGCTTGAGGCCTGACCAGATCATACGCCTTGAGTTGTATCGAGTGCTGTGGGCTGCCATTTATCAATAATGAACTGTTCCTAGGAACTAGACACTTTTTTTCTGGACGCCCTAGAGAACGTGAACGATTGAATTATTCAGCAGACGACCAATACCAAGCTTCCTTCAAACGTATTTGATAAGAGTGAAACGCTATCATGTAGCCAAGGTATAGAGAAACTGCCATTTTTAAGAATGGCTCATTAAACTATGGTTGATAGAAGTAGAAATGTTACCATGGTCTAGAGAAGTAAGAATTTTATAAGGTTGTGCCATGAAGGCAAGGCATGGAGAACTAAATATTTTTATGAAGTTGTGTCATGAAAACAAGGCATAGAGAACTAAATATTTTATGAGGTTGAGTCATGAAAACAAGGCATAGAGAACTAAATATTTAATGAGGTTGTGTCATGAAAACAAGGCATAGAGAAATAATATTTTATGAGGTTGTGTCATGAAAACAAGACATAGAGAACTAAATATTTAATGAGGTTGTGTCATGAAAACAAGGCATAGAGAACTAAATATTTAATGAGGTTGTGTCATGAAAACAAGGCATAGAGAAATAATATTTTATGAGGTTGTGTCATGAAAACAAGGCATAGAGAACTAAATATTTTATGAGGTTGTGTCATGAAAACAAGGCATAGAGAACTAAATATTTTATGAGGTTGTGTCATGAAAACAAGGCATAGAGAACTAAATATTTTATGAGGTTGTGTCATGAAACAAGGCAGAGAGAAATAAATATTTTTATAATGTTGTGTCATGAAAGCGCTGCTTACCAACTAGGTCCCGGTTACCTTTGTGCTTATGACAAATGGGTCCCAGGCAACGATTGTTCTATCTGGGTCGGAAACAGGAAATTCAGGGTTCTCAAATAAACTGTTAAAATAAACACTGATACTAGCAGACCCAAATACAATTTATTTTTAAATATTAATAGCACTAAGATATTAAAATTGAACAACACTAATATTAGATTTAATTGAATATTAAAACACATGCAGGCCTAAATAAAATTGACACACATTTAAATAAATTGAAAGAATGTGACACACATTACATGAAATCTAGAACATATAGGTTTTCTGTCATTAACTGTTGCATTTTATCTTCAGCATAATGTTCTTTCCTTCGAATGAATTTCCTCCTTTGAGACACTTAATCACCACTAGTCATTTTGGTATATACAGTAGCCCCATGACTTCTTTGGTGCTGACTGACAGGTCACAGCTGACTTCTGAGAGTCAACATTTAGGTATATATCTAAATTTTGACTGTCAAAAGTGACAACTGCTAAATACATGTTTTTGCAGATCATCTGGTTCGGCGTAGGGATACGTAATTTGGTCTGGTAACTTTTTAAAGCTGTCAGTCAGCACCAAAGAAGCCATGGGGCTACTGTACATGGCTTTGTATTTCTTTCAGTGCAGTTGTTACTAACAATATATTAGGATTGTGATGATATAACATATAATCTAACTTCGAATGGACGTCCTCACAGCTATTTGTAGTTCTTATTGTATTTAAAGAAAACTCTACCTAAACGGGAGGAGAAAAATCACAATCAGGAGAAACATAATTTGTAAAAACGTAATCCGTGAAAGCTTAGACTAAATTATTACTATCATCACCGCGTCTTACTACCCGTTCGGGTTATACGCACTTACGCTAATGTATAATGGTAGGGTGATTGTGAGATGAAATGGAGGACCTACAGTTTAACGTGGGATCCGAACCACGGTGGAGGCCTGGCATTCCCCACATTCACAAGTTGTGATTAATACACGTCTTGTCAGAGGTGAAGGAAGGGTTTGGCAATCCAATAAATCTGTGTCGGGACCAAGGATTGAAGCCCGGTCTCCCAACACAGAAGTCTGACATTTTACCCCTAGACTATCAGGTCAACAACCCACGCCAAAATAAAGTCGAAATATTTCAACCAGGCTCTTTTTCCTTAACAACCCTATAGTTTGAATTCTATTGATAGAAATAAATATGTAAAAATGCGACATTAGCTCATTTCAACGATTTTTTAATCATATTTATGGAGCTATGAGACTAGGTTTGATGAAAAAGGGTTCTATATTTATTTTTCGTATAACAAATACAGTAATAATTTGATATATTCACGACAGAGAATGTAAAGATATTTGAGAACTAGCAGCGAGCTTTCCTAGTTAACTTGAGATAAAATGTTTCGTAGTTTTCTTTCCCCTATTTCTCACTAACACGACAATAAATAGTTGTATGGGAAGTGCGAAAGGGATTATAAGCTTAGCCAGAATATAGAAGTAGTTCCAGAAAAGACACAGACCAAGAAGGCTGCCTTAAACGTAAGCATTACAATCGAGAGTGGTAATTTTTTATAATAATGATAATAATTAGCAACAAGTCTTGCTAACCATTCTGGTTATACGCTTAAGTACTAATTACACTAATGGGTTAGGAATTGGTAAGGTTGAATATAAAGGAAGTGGACCCGCATTTGCGTGGAGGTAGATAGGAAAAGCCACCCCAGTTCATCCAAGCTAGATTCAAGCCTCGATCTCCCGGTCCTCAGCAGTCTAGCTCAACATTAAACTAGCGCGTTAGATAACTATGCCACCGAGGCTGGTAGCTTTTTTTTAAAATATTTTCTCCGAAATCTGCAACCTTATACACGAGTCCTTACATCTTGGATAGTGTCGCAAAGACGCGGCATCGAACGGAGAAGCACACATAAGTTTTTATTTTATAGAGGGGAAGGGAAGACACTTTAATCAGAAATATAATAAAAGTTGTTTTCTTCGAGCACAACTGCCTAAATCGTCTGACCAGCTTTTTTCTTTTTTTGTATAAATAAGACAATTTCTTGGAATAGAAGGAAGATGGCGCCTTTCATATTGTGTGAAATTCATTTCGGCGACATGTTTATTTAAATACGCGCACGAATAGACACAGCGTATGTTTTTTATGTTATTTTTTGGGTCTTTGTTTACGATATAAAAATTGGTTGTTTACAAGATGTTTACAAGATGTTTACGTACAAAAAGGTGTGTAAAAACCCCGTTTAATTTATTTCCCCCCCTCAATTTCTTTGCTCTATGATTTTTACTAGCTTATCAAAGTTATTATTAGTCTATGTGAAAATATCGATACGTTTAATTATTAACATGACCCACTTCGGTGGCCGCATGGTCCAAGGCGCTAAGCTCATAGTATACTAGAATGCCGAAGACGGGGAGATTTGGGTGCGGTCCCGATCGGGTGATTTTTCCTAAATGGTTTCCTAATATCTCTCCACGCAAATGTGGGTACGCTTCCTCTAAATTCCCTCTTCCTAAACCCTAACACATAAGTGCGATATCCTGCCTCACACCCGGTCAACCGGCATATTAGATACATAATCATGGTCGAACCAGAAAAACTTCAAAATCTGATTGTCTACTGTTTTCATTTGACAACAAAATTAGGAACAGTTTAGTATTAAAACAATTATTTTCCTATGTATCTATATTCTTGTAAGCGTGATGAAACGCTCTCATTGGTCAAATCTCCACCCTTTTCTGATGTGTAACACAGATTGGATTGGCAATGACGGGGAGATCAGGGTTACAATCCCCAATCGGGTGTATTGAGGGTGTTTTTATTTCCTAAAGGCTCTTCCTACTCTAACTCCACGGAAATTCAGGTACATTACCTTTCGTCCCTAACACATTATCGTGATTGGTAAAGTCGATTAGTGACTGTAATGATCGTGCCAGCTTGCAACGGTTACCATAGTTACTCTCATTCGTCAGACCATTTGCTAGAGGTGTTACTTTCGACACTCAAAACTTTCACAACAAACAAATTATTATTATTATTATTATTATTATTATTATTATTATTATTATTAGCACCTTACTACCCGTTCAAATTATACGCACTTACGCTAATGTGTAATGGTAGGGTGATTGTGAGATGAAATGAAGGACCGGTTACCTGGCGGTCCAGGGGTAAGGTGTCAGACTTCTATGCTGGCGGCCGGGGTTCAATCCTCGGTCCCGGCACAGATTTATCTGATTACCAAACCCTTCCTTCACCTCTGACAAGACATCTTGTGAATGTGGGGAATGCCAGGCCTCCACCGTGGTTCGGATTCCACGTTAAACTGTAGGTCCTCCATTTCATCTCACAATCACCCTACCATTACACATTAGCGTAAGTGCGTATAACCCGAACGGGTAGTAAGACGCGGTGCTAATAATAATAATAATAATAATA